>APFE030267326.1:0-36462 GCA_000404065.3 Pinus taeda | reverse complement strand
TTTTTTACAGAGGATTAATGAAAGGCAGTGGCTTTGTTTCATGAAATTCATGTGGTTGTGAGTGTAGCAAATGTGTCTCTTATGTTTCATATGTATCTTGTTATGTTTCATAGCTCATTTCATGTTCATTTCCATTGAAATTTTCTAAGTTAGCTAAGGTAGAATTCAGTTTTATTGCTCTGGCTGTGGGAAAATTTCATGTTAAGTGTTCATTTCTTCTGTTGAAAAGGATTCATGTTGTCCATGCCCTTTTCACCCTCTTAATCAATCTCTCCATTCCGCACTATCTCAAAACTAAATTGCTAGGCTTTCCGCCTACCTTTCCTCATGAAATAATCTGTCCCTTTGTATTAAGTTCTCTGTTCATTAAGGTCCAGTGGTCCCATAACATCCCAAAAACACAGTCATTCATAAAAAACACTCCTTGTATTCATATTCACTTACTATCCTAAGACAAATAGTTCACTATAAGTCATCTCAGGCCTTTTCATTCACTTATTCACTGAGTGTGACTCGGAGAGAGCCCTCTCCTGCTCTGGTAGGGCTAGCTACCAGATTGAGCGTGGTTTGTGGTTACCCTGAATTTTTCCTTCCTTCAACCTAAGGTGGATTTAGGTGCTAACACCACCCTCGCCATCAAACCTTAATTTAGACAAGTTATACAATTGTTCCACAAGCATGAAAAGTTTAGTTAGGGATAGGTTAGAAAAACACTTCGGGATTATGATTTGGGGATGCACCATTTAAGATAAGAGATTCAAAATAGACTCAATGGGCACAACTTTTCATCTGGCCCTCATTCTAGTGCCAAAATGTTGATGGTGTTGGATACTGCCCACATATAGGGAGTCTCCCTAATCTGAGTCTGAGTTAGACCTCAAACCATTTGGAGTAGGAGCCCCATTCAGAGTATTAGCCTAACCACCATAATTTAAGTTTTTCCATGGTTTCAATGGATAACATAAGATTTTATACACATAACCTTTTAATAAGTAAGTAAGTTGACATTGTGAAACACCAATCACAATGCATAAAAGGAGACCTTCATGAGAGGGGAAACAAGAGTGAGTCTCTAGAAGGAAGTAATAGTACTAACCTAAGAGAGACACATGAGAGAAAGAAAATATTCATTAGTTATCCATTGAAATAGTATAGACAGACACGCTGACCATTAAAAAAAATATAACACACTTTCAACAAGATACACAGCAAAGACAATGAAGTAGTTCAATTTTTTTAGTCAATGAACATAACATATACCGCAAACATCAAAAGAATAGTCTTATAACATTCACAATACATGCATGAAAGTGTGTTCGATCATTGAGCTTCTGATTATTAGGTGAAATATCCATGTGCACAATTACAATGATGAGACACTAGTTCCAATAGTGGAACATTAAGTCACTTCTTACTTCTCCAAGGAATGATCTTCTCTCCTATGTTAAGCTAGAGAAGCCAAATCTATCTCTCCAAAGCCTAAGCCTCCAAAAATTTACTTACTTGAGTTATGAGGGGTGTATTTATAAGAAGAATGACCTTCCATATCCCCTATGACTCTTGACCTTCCCTCATGACTCTTGGACTCCTAAATGACTTTTGAACATCTATTTGACTCATTTTTCCACATGTGACTCTTCGACTTCTAGCCATTATATTTTTTCATTTTACTTTTGATAATTATATCATTATGCCCACAAATTATGTGGCAAGACACATCGACAGACATGAATTTGTGATGAGACTGGTATAAGTCATAACTTGGCAATGATCACATCGAGCTTTATGATGATGTGGCAATGCTAAGTTGCTCTCGTGTTGCTATGTCTTGGACTTCTTCATGATAGATCTAATCAACACTTCATCCTCATGAAACATCTATTTTTTTCTTCATCTTCACTCTTGAAATTGTTTCGGATCAACATTGGGACCTGTTGAGTTATCATATAATGTCTTCATTTTGTCATGGTCCAAGATCTGCGTCATGTTTCATGATTGTTCTTCTTTGTGCTTCTTCTCTACAAGCACTTCTTCACTTTTCTCATTGAAACTTTCCTTGAGCATCACCTTACCATGTTGAGAAGGTACACCTACCAATGAAGATCACCCATGGTAAGGAAAAATCAAACTTGAAATCATCTATCCTAGCTCTACCTTGCTCATGGAATAATTTGCTTGTGAAGGCCTATGAAAGGACTTGAGAAGGAAGGGATTGATGAGGAGAGAGAAATTAAGCTTAATTGTGGCTGAGGAAGGAACCAATTTTAACTAAGAATGCATCACGTGCTATGAGGAGTTCTTCAAGGTCCAACATAGTGGGAAAGTGTAAGGGGCAGTGTGATGAGCTTGCTGACTGAAATTGTGCCATGAACCACTAGGCTGAAAGAAGTAGGAGATAGTGAAAGCGCAGTTGAGTTCGAGAGTGAGAAAGGGATGACCCCATTGTTTACTAAAAGTGTGCCATGCACTCAAGGAGAGAGAGAGAGAGACTGCTTGGACACAGGGTGCAGTCACAAGAGACAATGCGGAACCATTGTTGCTTCACAGTGCGCTATGCAGTAAAGAGGATTAGTGAGGGTGCAGGGCATAGAGACAGTAGACAACGGTGCCTGATTGTTTCTTGAGAATTTTATATGCAATTTTTGAAAGTAAAAGGGGTCTTTTTTTTCCCAAAGTGCGCCTTGTTTTCCCGAAGTGCGCTTTTGTAAGGAACAGAGGGTCCTTATTTTCCCTAAGTGTGCTTTTGAAGGGATAGAGGGTCCTTATTTTCCTGAACTGTACTTTTGAAGGGACATAGGGTCCTTGTTTTTGCCAAAGTGCACTTTTGAAGGGATAGAGGGTCCTTGTTTTCCTGAATTGCGCTTTTGAAGGGATTGAGGGTCCTTGTTTTATTAAAGTGTGCTTTGTAGAGTCTAAAGAATGTCTTACCATGACATCCCTTTTTGCCTAATATTCTTCTCTTTTCATATATATCTACCACCTAAATAAAGCCATATCCAATAGGTTTTGATGAAGGTATGCAATAATATGTATTCTTATTCATGTTTGACTTTATACCCTATTGTTTGTTAAAGAATGCAATTAGCTACCGAATCGGTCTGTTTCTGCAGCTAATCTAGATTTCTGGAGCTGCCTCCATTGTTTGCAAGGTTCAAAAGCTCCAGGTCAGCAACGAAGGATGCAGATGGAAAGGGAATGATTTCCTTGTGGATTCCTTCCTATCCCCTTGAAACTATTCATTAAGATAAGCACAGGAGATCACGGTCAAACCCCAAGTCAATTGTAGGATTGTCGCCGAAATGAAATCCAAGTCCAATCGAAATATTATCGATTTTATTTTGGAATATAAAATCAAAGATTTAGCAATATAGTTTAGCTAAGATAAATATATTAGGCTTAAATTACTCATGTTGTTATGCCAGAAACCTATTATAAGACTTATGGCCGCACAGTGATTTGGTGTGCGTCGGATGATGTAATTTTGAAACAATTTGTGAATTTCGTTTTCTAGCAATAGAATTGGGTTTGTTTTTATGCGTTGCATTGATTGAATATTGTGAACTGATCTATGAAGGGCCCCTACAAACAGTGACAGGTCTTAACCAATTTCAATTCGATTTCTTCTCATTCCTTGAATACTCTGTTTTGTGTGAAAATGCAGCATAATGAATTCACCAATGAATCATTATTTGCATAACTTTCATCTAATTTCATACCTAGTTTAGTCTCTCATTTGAATTTCTTTATACTTGGTACAGCATGGTTTCTTCATTTTCTTATTATCTAGCATAGTTCAAGTGTGTTTACTTCATATTATAGATGTTGTTTGAAATATCTAGTTTGAATGAAAATTGAATAAGTAAAAGTGTGAGAGTTTTCTCCTAAACAATTGAGTTCAGACAATATTCCTTCACAATTGATAGAATAAGTTTCTTTTTGCACTTAATGGATTAGAAGTTGCAGCATAAAGATTCAAGACCAAATATCTCAAAACAATCTAATACAAGTAGGATCACTCTCATATCATTCATAAACTAATTAGATAGAGAATAACTCCCAAGAAATTAGCTAACAACCCTAAGGATTGTAACTCTAATATAACTAACAAACACCACCTCCATATTCATCTTAATTTTAGATCCTTATAAATACGTAATGAGATATCGAATAACTTCTAGCACATATTTTGCACATGTACTTCAACAATGTATGCGCCCTGGTTGACAATTTATGATTGACAATTTAAAGACATTAAATTGGTCAAACATGCTTTGAAAGGGATATCCTTCTGCTAGGCATATTTTTCTTTAACAATGGCTGAATGTTAACTAAATATGTGCTTTGTGCCCAAAAGGGCTCACTAGAAGAAGGAATTATGCATTTCATAGAGGGAGGCAACAAAAATTTAGCTCACTTAACCTAATAAGGGTTCTCACTACATAGTAAAGGAAAGGGGGTATTGTATAGTATAATTTGCTTCAACAAAGAGCCATTATTTTCCAAAAGTATTTTATGCAAGGTAGAGGTGATCTAAACTTAGTGCAGTGAGTCGATGCAAGCTAGAAGGGTTAGGTGACCATGCCTTGAAATTCCTGAATGTGCAACCATAAGAGATGACCTTAGGGAAGACTTAGTCCAAAAGACTAAGAGGGAGATATCTCATTAATAAGGCTGATGAATAGACAATTCTCATCACTTGGTGAAGGATTGAAGCTTTCATAATTTTCACTAGGTAGTAGGACCAAGAAGAGATCCAAAATGGCTAAGTGTGGGATCGGTAGAGTAATAGTGGGAAAATCATATGGAAAAGGCTCAAACATGGATCACACACATGAATGCCATCAATAAAATCTAGGGGAATTCACATGAATCATGAACAAAAATCACACCTTGAAATGACAACAAAGCGACACTTGTTTCTAAGTGGAACACTCAAGACGACACATTACGACACGTAGAACACATGTTGCTACAAAAGTGTCGGCTTTAACCAGAAATTTCACTAAGCTATATTAATGTATCTAGTGCATATTCTAATGATATGTAGGATCATATAATGCAAAAGAGTGTGCTAGAACTACCTCTAGTGGTGTGCAAAGGTTCAAGACATACAAGAGAAAATGTAGTAAGAAGTGACACTTACGACAATAGGAAAACGTGCAAAAGGCACTTGCAAAAGCTAAAGAAATCGAAGGTCACACATGATAGAGTGAAGATAACATGAAAAATATAGTTTTTAAAGTAAAAGAGATAGCCACGAAAGTGAAAGCAACACTTGTTAAAGAAAAGGTGCAAAAAAGTGATAGTTGAGAAAACTCACTGAAATAGAAGCACAATCATAACCAAAGAAAGGGAGATTGTCAATGGAAAGTGCACACTAACAGTTAACATAGGTTGAATAATATAATAGTGTTATCTTGATGCACTACGCCATGTCTGTTTACCTTTCTGATCTAATAATCACCCTATGAGTGACCTCAGTTAAAGACTTATTAAATGAAGGTATTACAGACTCATATGTTGGTGTGTGTGTCTATGTTATTTAAGCAACGGATCAATCAGATTGCAAATACACAGACACTTGAAATGGAAAACAACAGAGAAATACAGTAAGCAAATACAAGAACATAATAAATTAATAAGGAGTTCACCCTATCCTCCAGGGCTACATCTCCGGTCCAGCTCTCAGTAGTGGCCTTCTTTTATTGTGTCTTGAAGCAGAGAATTACAATGAAGGAGCTCAATATGAGTCTCCTGAAACAGATTGGCTTAGCAGGGTGGTTCTTGGATTCCCCAAACCACTAGAATACACAGACTCTTTTCCTTACCAGCTCTTTGACCTCTCTGATCTAACAGATCCTCTTAGGGATGGCTCGAATCTCTCAAGCTCTCTAGTGCTCGATGCTGCCTTTGGTCAGCTCGGCCCTCTGTCTTCTTTCTGCTTTTTTCTTCATTGGTTCTTCTCTTCACTGTCTTCTGTCTTTAGTGTTACTCTTCGGGTGTGTGTGTTTTCTATTTTCTACTCATGGCTTTAAAGCCACTCGAGCTCATGGCTATTCAATTCCTCTTCCAACCCTGTCGGGTCGCCTGGTACAGTTGTGCTTGGAGTTCCTTGTCTCGGCGTCATCATCAGACTCACAAGGAGTAGACACTTGTCCTCCTACGAACTGCACCAGCTTGCCTCATCGGTTCATTTATTCAGTTATGTTACGGAATGAGTCATTTGCCACCTTGGTGGTCAATTCAGACTTCAAATTCTTTCATATCGCGGCTTAATCCTCCATCAATTCCATCTTCTCCATCGAGCGTGACCTCAGCCATTAGATCTGAAGCCCCAAGATCCAACGCCATCCACTCGTTTCACGTGATTGACTTGCTCAACTGTTAGCACATGATGAGCGGTGGTTTTCTCTCTCCTTCGCTTGCCACGCATCGAGCGTTGAGTGGAATTGCTCCGCTTCCACCAAAACTGCTTACCTCCCATGGATACCTCTGATCAATACCACCGGTTTTGGAGTGGGTCCCACTTTTAGTTCTTAGCCTTTTGTCGCACGATTTTCTTGACTCCCACACGACCGAGTGCTCAGGGCCTCTCCTTCTTGAGGGTTTTTTCCCAGCGATGCACGATTACGCTAATTGCTCATCAAAAACTCCCTCTATTTCCCGATCCGAGCCTCCTAGGGGCTAATTCACCTCCCCCGCAGTCTCCATGGGCCTCAGTCAGTGTGCTTTGACCGAGGTCCTCGTCGTTCCACGCTGGCTGCTAACTACCACTATTTTAGAGGTGTTTTTGATCGCTGCTCTCAATTCTTTGAAGTATGTCCCGACTTGGTACAACCATGATTCTTTGGATTATTCTTCATGGATCCAATTCAGATCACTTTCATAAAGGAAGTTCACTTATGAACCCATTAGGGACTGATCATGTGTGAGTAACTGACTTTAACATTCAGAAAAGCTGGGCAGTAGACTTAAACACTTAGCACAACATCAATCGACAATAAAGTGACCATGGAGTGATAGATTGTAAGATCCTCTATAGGCTCCAAAATTAAAGTGTGGGAAACAATTTAGAAGGTGTTGATCGTAGCATCAAAACATGGTGATCTAAATATTGAAGTATTTTTATTTTGCATTTATTAAAAAAAACTAAACCTAATTGAGGTAGGAGTACATGAATTGGGGATATGATAGCATGAAAGGGGAATAGTGAGAGGGTTCTAGGTGAATTTCACATGCCTAATAATCCTATGTCATTTTATAGAATCATTTTTTGTTTACATCACATTCTTATTTGAGTTATTGTAAATGATCATTGAATGAGGTTGGTGGAGAGTCCTCCTACCTAATTTATGGAAGCATAGGGCTAACAACCTTCATGATGTTAATGTGAAATAAGTGGGCTAAGTACACTTCTAGATATTCTCCCATTTCGTGGGAAATGATTCACCCACCACAATGAGGGATAAAATGAGGACTCTTGGGAGAATTCATTTTTTATTCATTTGGTCATTTGTTTGGAGTACCCATGCATGTTGTTGAGGGAGGATGTGAATTTTTTTAGGATTAATTTTTTCATTCATTAATGGTAGTAAGATATAATTTCAATCGAGACTCATTCTAATGGAGGTGAAGTGAAATTGTGGTTAAGATTGGACTCAAAAGTGAATGGGTGGAGGCCATTTGCACTTGCATAAATAGGTACAAAAGGGTGTAGAAAAAACAACTTGGTTAAGGATTTCACCCTTATGAAAGGCTAAGGAGAGGAGTAGAGATTACCCTAGGAGGACACACTAGTCATTTTTTTGGCACTTATAAGATTTTATAAAGAGAGATGCACAGAGAAAAGAAGGAATTCAAAAGAAAAGATGAAGTGAATTCTAAGAAAGAGAAAATAGAGAAAGAACAAGAAATTTTTCTGGAATGAAGAAAACAAGGTTACTATGCTATGTGAAACAAAATATTTTTGATGGAATACATTGGAAAGCAAGAAAATTTATGGAAATGCAAAATTCTTATTACGAGAGAGTACGTTTCCAACTACGTGAGAAACACATGGCGACTTAGAAATATTTTGAAAAAACTTGATGAATTCTTATGTGTCACACAGAATTTTTTTTTTTTATGATGTGGTGTATCAAACCAAATAAAATATTAATGTGATAAAATACCAGAAGAAAAAATTCCCTTCTTGCAATGGAACAAAGTTTTGAGAGTGTGATGTGAAGATTGATGTGAAATGTCATGGGGAAGGAAAGATTCATGTGATGTAAGGTGATATGAAGGTATAGATGATGATGTGTACCATGTGGATGATTCATAAAAAAAGCTCCACTATGTCGGTTTTGTGTATGGATGATATTGTAGACTATATGATTGACATGTATCAAAAAGGTCCATGGTGGTAGTTTTATGAATAGAAGATGGCATGGATCGTAGAAATGGTGACGAGGAGAAGATCCATGGTGGTATGTTTTCATATAAATGATGATGTAGATAGGTTCCACATTGGTAGATTTTTGTATAGATGATGATGTGGATAGGGTATGTAGTGGCTGGTATCATGATGATAAAATAGTTAAGATACTATGACGTATCACATAGAAAGTAACTATTGGTGTGATGTTGTGTATCACACCAAAACTAGAATATATTTGACACACAACCTATGGAGAATTTTTTAAATTACAAAGTGGTAGAGATATGATATATTAAATGGTGTAATACATCACACCAAAGAATAAATCTAGTCCTCCAATGGTATAAGTGACCATGCCACTTTAGCCAAGGGTGCCACATAAGCATGCTAACACACGAAAGGGAAAAAGCTTTATAACTTTAGAAGGACATAATTTCTTTCTTTGAACCTAGAATTTAGTAGGAATACAATCATTAGAAAGATATTTAGGAGTAGAATTTGTTTACGAGCTTAATATTAGTACCTGATTTATTTTAAGAAAATTTATTCAGTGGTAGATTATGAAATTTCCATACGACCCAACATCGTAATAATGTATAGGGGTCAAATACGTTATAATATAACCATTTTGGGATTATCATGCATGGAATATAAGTGAATTCCTACAAATGGTATTACATTTAAGGACATTAGAAAAAATGGCTAGTTTTTTAAGAAGAACCTTGTGATGTTAGGCTTTCATTAGTAACTGATGGTGTTGATCTATTTAGAGTTCTTAGGTACATTTACTTAGTGGCCTATTTTTTTATATATAATCAATAACCTTCCTCTTTGCATGTTAATAAAGAGGGAACACACAATGTTTACAATGAGTTTTCTAGGTAACACATATTGTTTTGGTTGTTGAGTTGTTTGTCACATATTAATTTATTATATGTTCATGGTAATTAAAAAGGTGTATATTTCGAATAATTAGGTGGCACCAAGTTAAATATATGGATGTATTTATTGAACCTCTTACTAATGAATTTCTAAAATTATGGCTAGCATCACTATGTACAATATTTCTAAGATAATAGGGTGGAAAAAAAAGAAAAATTCCATGGAAAAATTTTAACACCTAGGGGTTAACACATTTTTGTGGTAAGTATTTCACTCTAAAAATACATAATTTCATTAATTGTTTGTGCATTTTTTGAATAATTGATTTTTACTATTTTATTGCCATAATTATACATCATATAGGTCTTCCAACAAATGGTAAATTTGTATGTGTAGTATGTGTTCACAGAATGATATATTGATGTTTAACATGTTTACGAAAGGAGTTGTTTGATGAGTATAGGTAGATCCTCCATAATATCCACTGATATTAGCTATTGAGAAATATATTTTTAATAAGAAGTAAGAGACTAGAAAAACAAAACCATGAAGAATTGCATCTCAACTATGGAAATTAGCATATAATAAGAATTGTCAAGGTAAGTAATTGGTTTCCATATCTTATGTAATGTTATACAACTTATTCTTATATTCAATTAATTATACAATATATAATATTTGATTTTTTCTTTATGTTTCATAAAAAAAATTCAATGCAATAATTAGCTTCCATGAGGAGTGAAATCATAGTCAATGTAATTTAGTAGCTTTCCCTATTATGAGCACCTAGAAGTAGCTTATTTGTTTCATACTATGCATACCAAGAATTTGTTTTACAAAATCATTATGGAGAATATTAAGTAGTTTCACATTAAATGTTATTAATTAGTTTCACATTAAATTATTTATTTACCAAGTTATTTTGCTAAATTCTCATATTGTTATTCCTTTTTTTCTAATTTGGGCATTGTTTTGAATTTTAGAAAAACATAATGGTTCCTTCTGTGTTTCAATATGTCTATGTCTATCTCTTCTACATATATTTAACAGTGACATAAAATAGGTTAATATATGATCTTGGCAAGTGTAAATCACAATTTATAATAACAAGGTTAGTTGCATAACTAGCATACATGGGATTTACTTGCATGATATGTATAATTATTATTATTTTAAATCCTGTGATTTCTTGCATCATGTCTAGGTGGTTATCATCTAATCAAAATCCATAAAGAAGATATAAGGTCTTAGAAAAGAGAAATTCCTCAAGTAATGTGTGAATTACTAATTATCTTCTTTCGACCTTTTTAATGCACAAGAACATTGCCTCATGCACCAAGTTGAGGAGATTGGAATATGTGGACCAATATACACAAAGTCAATGTGGATGGTGGAGAGTGTAGCACACCCCATACTATCCATATCCCCTACTAATGAGAGAAGGAGGTAGTTACTCGGATGACCCGACATCCAATGTTGCATTATGGAAATGTGTTTAAATTTTTTGATCTTTTTCAACTACCTTAGTGTTACACATCATTTTTTCAACATTAGGAAAAATACTGTCAATCTAGATCTTTCGCTATTCATCAAAGTGTTGCAAAGAATTCCTCCACAATGCTAGAAGCTAAACAATCCCAAAGAGAATGATAATTCTGGATTACATGGTCCAAACAAACTATTTTTGAGTACTTGTGTAATTCCCTAGCCAACTTCTTTCCATACGCAAATTTGACCATTAAATTCAATGCAAATTCGCACTCTAGCTTCCACTGTTGATCCGGGTTCCTTCAACTACCAGAATCATCCAAGACCTTTTACTTCTGTGGTGTTGTTAGAATTTCATTTTAAAGAGCATAAAAGAGCATATGTGCATGCTTAAACAAGAGGAAAAATGACAAGATCAACAAGTCAAAACTCGAGACATTTGATAACAGAGTTCATCTAGTGTGGAGAATCTCTCCGAGCCCGATGTCAAGATGGTGGAGGTCACTTCATATAATGCTGGAAATGATGATGATGTACATGGACAACCATTTTTCATAGCAAGGCTATACGCCCTCAAATAAGAGTGGCTTGTCTCTCCACGAAACATTTTGCTTATAGGTATTCTCACTTAAGAAGGCTTCCTCTCAGCATAACAAACTAAAATGATCTCACACAATGTGGCAATGAGCATCCCTTCAACATAGTTACATAGGGATCTCAACAACAATACATAACATGACAAGCTAAATACATCTCACATAATGTGGCAAAAGTGATCCCACAACATAACATCAAGCAGGGATCTCGAAACATAATACATCATCTAGCGATTGTGGAGCAAAACATGACATGACTGATTCATGTACCTTCACCTCTGAAGTTGGCCGAAAAATGGAAGACTCAACTGCAAAAACTCATAGCACCAATGAATTTCTGTTGTCGAGAAATGTAAAATTGACTATCCATTTGTCGAATTCCGACACTGTCAAAATTTGGGCCTATAAGAATCTTTTAGATTCCCCATGATTCTCAAAGGATTCTATTCTCTAGGCTGACTGGAGATCTGCTGCTCAAATCACAAATCTTATCTCTCCCTCATGATCCTTGCGAGATTCTGAGACTTTTGAGTATAAAGTTGGTTGCATTCTGACTCTAGCGAATTTCAGCATCCAAGGAATCTAGAAGATTCCCTCAAGATTCTCTAAGGCTCTGCTCTACTGGGAATCTGCAAATCTACTGCTCATATGGTGATTCTGATTTCACCATCACATTCCCTACGAAAATCTGTGAAAAATGATTGTAAACTTCATATCATTCTCATAAAATGAAAATTTATCTTCTCATGGAATCTTTTAGGGATGAAGGAATATTCTCTGAGAATTTGTCTCAAAATGCATATTAATCATGGTTCCGCTCTAGTCTTAGGGTTTCGCACAGTCATGGTTCCACCTCTGCAATAAAATAATAATTTTGGTTGAAAAACATGCTGGCTCCTCCACACGCTCTGCGAATAGTGTTCAAAATTGAACACGTCACAGCCCATCAAAAGGCCTCTAGCACATCAGAGAAGTGTGGAGTTAAAATTACTCGTCAAAAGAAATGTGAATTTTGATTTTTACGAGTTTTTTTTTAAATTTAAATAATATTATAAAATGTCATCTGAAGGGTTGTTGCCCCACATCAATTGTCGGGTATCTATTATGCCTAGAGTCTAGAAGCCTGGACTAGCCCAGTTTATTTTGGTTCACCTTAACGTATAGAGTACATGCTAAGGTTGTTGCAACAATAACTAGAGGGTATTGGATATTGTTGCATTGATAATGACAGTTGTGAGTTACTTTTTTCCTACCAACTTCATTTATTGTGAAACACATGAAACACTCTATTAACCATTGATGTGAACTTTCAGTAGCTACGTTCCTAACATAGCTAGAAACTTCAGTGTCATCCTATTGTGCAAATAAAATAGGGAAAAAAACAATATTTTGTCATTTTCACAAAAATTTCTTATCAATTCTGCTTTTGTGTAGTGATGGAGTTCGTCTGGTCACGCTTGCCTACCTGGAGAGTGCATTTGCATTCCGTCAAACACTGCATAATCTTCATGGCGCTATTGACCATATTTTTCTCTAATTTGTTTTATCTAAATGAGGTAATAGTGGAAAATGAAGGATCTTGAACCAAATTTTATTTCTGTTTAATTATTTTAATTGTGGTCTAACTTAACGTTTCTACAATTTAAAGCATTAAAATAACTACACATGTAAGCTTGTCTCTAGTTTTTTAAATAAAGATTTGGACTACTTTATTTTTTTTAACTATTTGAACTATGATCTAATTTAAAGTTTTTGAAATTTTGAAATATAAAAACTATTAAATGTATTTTCTTCTGTTTTTTTATTATTAATAGTTGTTTTTCTAGGTTAGTGGTTAGCTTTGATTATGGGAAGGGAGGAGATTGCGCCAATTTATGTGTTTAGTGTATTTATAAAAACCATTAAATATCTGAATGTTTTTTTTCTATTTTTTATTATTAATAGTTGTTTTTCTAGGTTGGAGGTTAGCTTTGGTTATGGGAAGGGAGGAGATTGCGCCAATTTCTGTGTTTAGTGTATTTATTTAGGAAGCAGATTGTGTAAATTTCAATCTTCAGTATAACTATTTGAGAAGTTTGTGTAAATTTCAATCTTCATTATATCTATTTAGTTGTTAACGGAGAATCAAATTGTGTAAATTTATCACCAATGAATTATTATTATGTCAATTTCAATATTTAATATCGCTATTTGTTATTTAAAAGGAAGCAGATTGTGTAAATTTATGATTTAAAATATAGTAGTGACTATACTATACACTTTTTCAACTCTTTTTTGTGCTCTTGTTTTCAGTTATTTGGCATAAAAGTGAACCATGAGAATTTTTGTACAATGTCTTTCCAAAATGGTGAAACATTTAAGTAGAGATTTTCCATTAAATGGTTTCTCTGTTGTTTTGAAAAAAAAGACAATTTTTATTTCTTAAAAATGTTTGGACTAAACTCTCAAATTTAACTAGACAAATTTGGGCACCAAACTTGCCAATATCAGCTTCTATTGTCTATTTTATGCTCACAATTCCCCAGGTTTGAAACTCACATTGGATGTCTCGTCCTTCCAGAAGAGTTTAAATTTATAGATAGCTAGCCAAGCACTAAACCTGAATGTTGTATAAATGTTGGTCCAAAATGTACTTCATTGGACTCATCCCTACCCCTACTTTACTCTTAAAGCTATAAAAAAATTAAGAATGAAGGTAGATCTTACTAAGGGCTATTGTAAATAGTTGTGCATAGTAAATATCATGAACAATGGTATCCCTTTCATAATAATCTCTCAAAATGCTTGACTTACAAAAAATATCCCACATGCTCTCAGTGAATTTTCCTTCCTCAAAATCTCCATATTTTTTGAATTCATTTCACACTAACTTCCCCATCAATAATACCACATAATACCACATCCAAAGGCACATTTCTCTTCTCAATGTATGTCTGTGAAGTTCCAAACAAAATATTCTTAGGGAACTTTTAGGAAAGATGATTTATTTCGATTTAATTTCATTTTGAATTTCCGATTAACTAGTGCTTAATGATTTCACCATTACCAAAAATGTTTGAGTAATATTCAAGGCATAATGACGAGTGAAATTTGTATAACAATATTTCCATCCCCTAAGATGCTTCAAGTTGATACATTGATGAAGGTAATAAGTCTATTATCTTGTCAAATACTGGTTGTAATATCTAGATATCCACATTGTACTGTTGGGCTACTTCTAACTTAGCAATTGTTGGCCCTTTATCATGGCCAAAATAGATTGTGAACCACATGGTTTGGAAATGAGTTACATCCTTGAGGACATGCTTGTGAATTCATGTGAGTAAAGCTAACATGATGGCATGATTCCTAGGTGGATGTGATAGCCTTTTCCCTCATTCTGCACTAGCATTACTTGGATGCATGTTTGATGTATAGGTACCCCTTCTTTTGAATATCCTCTCTGTGATACTTCCTTAGTTGCAAACTTATTGAAAATAATGTGGCATACTCCTTAAGGATTTAGCTCCAAGTTCATACTAGTTCAAATGAAAAGACATCAATTTCAAATAATAGTGCTTAAGATATGGCATCAATTTCAAAATGGCCATGCTTAGTATCTCTCATTTCTATAGGAAGTTTGATGTTCATATTTGAAATATAGAGAAGAGGGAATAAATATTAAGAATCAAGTCCAATCTTGATAACCAGAATCCATTAAGATCAGGAATAATTGATTTCAAGAGAACCAAGGACATGGGGTAGGAAAGGATTAATTGATACCATAAGTTGGGTGCAATACAAGCTATAAAAGATGAAAAAACACTTCCTTCTAGGCTCTCAAGGCTACAACCCATTAGAAATAAGAACATACATAAACAACTATAATCCTCTTTGGATATCGTATTTCCCATTAAATTAAAATGAAGTTAGAAAGGTTCATAAGCAAGCCATTGAAATAAAAAATCCACATCTTTGAAAAAAAAGTAGTTGAAATTCTCAACTAAATCACTGGAGTTGGTTACTAGTTTTGAAAAAAATAGTTGAAATTCTCAACTAAATCACTGGAGGTGGTTAATAGTTTTGTGGTCATTTAAGTTTTTGAGACACACTTATTTGGGACACATTTATTACATAATATAGATTCATGATAGATGGTTTAAAGACAACCATTGAAATAAATTGATTGAAAATAAAATGTAGATATAATATATTGTTATCAATTGAAGTGTGTTTTTTTTAAGCTTTTCATTGTGGAAAGGCTGCATGAATATATGTCCTTCTAATTGAAATTAAGTCCAGCCCTTCAAATTTGATCACTGTAGACTGCGACCTCCCATGGTCGAATGAGTTCAACTTTAATACAATGTTGACTCCTAGTCAAGTTTATAGGGTAGTATCATGGGCATGTTGGTTTAGGCAATGTAATAGAGGCGGGGACTTCGGGGTTTCAAATCTCGCAAACCTCCAATATTGGCCTATTGTTTTGCCGGTTTTGGCAATGACATAATTTTGGACTTGGTTAACATCTCTTTTAACCAATCTTATATTAATAACCTCCGACGGTTTGTAATGTGATGGTAATTTTTAATACCATGCCTTATAAAAATATACCCCATTCATTCGTTTTTTCCTTTATGTCCTTTATGGTGTTATAACCATATTACTTCAACATATTCATCTCTTTTAACCAATCTTACATTAATAACCTCCGACGATTTGTAATGTGATGGTGATTTTTAATACGATACCTTATAAAAATATACCCCATTCATTCGTTTTTTCCTTTATGTCCTTTATGGTGTTATAACCATATTACTTCAACATATTTTGTTTTAATATGGGATATTTTAATATAAAGTTTGTTTAATGATATTTGTTATTACTTCAACATATTTTATTTTAATATGGAATATTTTAATATAAAGTTTGTTTAATGATATTTGTTATATGGCTTTAATAACCCTATTTTAATACTTTTTAAGTTATTTTTCATGAGAATTTAATGTGTGTATATTTGTTGTCTAGTTGTGCAAGGTTAGGAGAAAATATTAGTGCGCCATGTGATAATTTAGTGGTCATTCAATCTCCACATAAACTTAGTGGGTTCTACATGTTGACTGAGATGTTCTATCTACCGAATACAAACTCAGATTTGTGTTTCGTTCACGCCATTGGAATCAGGGCGACGAGCACTTCGATTTGGTCCTAGGTCTTTCGCAATTTCACCATTTTGAATTTTGACCATTTCTGAGCCCTCTTGGACTTTTGCATGTGTCTAGAGCCACCTCGATCAACTATGGACTATACACATGACTCAACAAATTGAAAAAGAATAAGTGAAATATAGAAGCTTTGTTGGGCAAGTCTTTCCCAACTAAAAGCTTCGAGTTGATGCTTACTCAACCTTGATCCCTTTGTTCATAGAGCTAATTCCCTCTCTTTGTGGTTCCCTAATCCTACCTTTTGAGGATCTCATCCCTTAGGAAGAGGATATCAAACCTCCTCCTCTTGGCCTATAAATCAAACACAAATTAGAGAGTCAAGGAGGACCACTGTATGTAAACCTATGTTGTTGAAATAGTCCTAGAAGGCTTGTCATCCAAGGAGAAGATTGGAGACCATTGGAAGAGGCTTGTGACATCAAGGAAACCAAGTTGCAAGCTTGTTCTCCTTTGAATTCAATACAAAGAAATTGTTCTTTCCTAATTGTGTCTATTTTGATGTTATTTACGAAATTCCTTGATCACTCGCATGGTTCATAAGTGATCATTGATTCAAATATATGTTGTATGTTAAGTTAGGAACTTGATTTATCTTTGATTTTATATGCGAGATTATTTGATCCCTTTGAATGTTTTTGTCTGTGCATATTTCTTTTGGAGCATCATGGAGAAACTATGGAATGCATTAGGAAAACCTCTAAGGAATTGAGGAAAATATGACTATGGAAAGCACTGAAAGGACTTCTACAAGCACTTCACTAATAAGTAAGTGGTTCTTCACATACTTCACGTTTCATGTTTCAGTCATAAGCTAAGGGAAGGTAGCAATTCTTTTGATGTTTGTAACTAGGTTTTGTTGGAAATCTAGGGAGATCCTTCATGTTTGCTAGAAGGATTAGTCTGCTATAACAAATTGGCAACCATACTAGGGACGCCTCGTTCTTCATCATCTCCTTGTTTTGACTTTTGGACCTTTTCTCATAGATTTTTCCGAGTGTCTGAAATATATTAAAATCTTTGATTTTGTGAATTGTTTGGTTTCATTTTTATTTTTTCTAAAATTTTCTCAGACTATGCATTTTATCTTTAGCAACAGAGCATATATATGCACATTGAACCCTTAGCAACAGTGTGTATGTGCACTGGATCAAATTGCTTGCCTGCACACATACCTGAAATTTTTGAAAATTTGAGTTTTCCTTTCACTAAGTCCAGGAACTTTTGTCTTTTATGCTTGATTACACTTGTTTACACCTTTAGAAAGTCTCAGTCAGTTCAATTTAGTGTTGTGAAAGAATCTTCTTGAAAATTTCTTGTTTTCATGAATTAAAGCTTCATCTGGTGTTTTGTAGTTCTATCAAAAGAAGGATTGGTTGTTCTTGATTTTCTATATTCTTGTCTTTATTCTCTCAAACAAATTATATTTAGTCTTTATTTTACCTGTTTGTGAAAGATTATTTCATTAATGAAAAGTAGTGTTTTTTTGAGTTTAAGTATCTTTTATGAAAATGTTTCTTTTGCTGAACTTGAAATGAAAAGCTATTCTTCTTTCAGTGCTGAAGTTTTTCAAAATTGTACTTTAGACAACATTAAATTCATACCATTCATTTGAAGGAATTCATTTTAAAGATTTGATTGGTTTCCTTATGCATTTTGAAAATTTTGAGTGATTGTATGTTAAAGGGAATTTTCATGGTTTTTGAGTTATTGGGAGAATTGAAATATTAAAGGTTAATTTATGCATTTGGGTAATTCAAAACTAAAAATTTGCATTGATGAAAAGGGATGTGGTGAAATAAGGACTTTTTGCATTTCCTTTGAAAATTTGAAAAGACTCTCTCTTTACCATAATTAGATATCCATCAAAATAAAAATATCACAATATCATGTTCAATTGCATTAAAGTTTTGGATCACACCATAACACCATCAATTTCACATCCATTTAGCCATTGAGTAAATAACAACTCAAAAAAAACTCTAATAAAACCAATTATATTTTTTTATTTTATTTTAGGGCTCTTTCCACCTACATTAGATTAGGTTGTAGGGATTTGGAATAGGGAATTGAGTTAAATTTCCAAAGCTGCAAACAAACATTAGAATATTGTGATAGGGAGTAAATCCATTTATTACAGTTTGGCTCTCGGAAGCTCCCCTAACAAAGGAGTTAAGCATAAGACCATATTGAACCCAGTTGAGTGATTGACCCCACTTCATTGGTTACAATAGAGTGATTTACATGTATTACAAATGGTTTCGAAAGGTGCTTGGGAGTTGCTTGAATGTAAACCTCATATTAACCATGTTGAGGAACTTTCAAAGGGATTGAGATTTGTTACTCGGCCCTTGCGTGTACATCTGTTCTGTGGCTATCCCCCCAAGTTAAATTATCGTAAGTGGTAACCTTAGAGACCATAATATTAAGGCTATTACTCAAGGTGACGGCAAAGGGGAAGTCTCTATGTACCTGGAAAAAACATTGGATAGACTCACTTTGACATTTTTGGAGGGTATTCTTCACTCAAGATGGCATAAGTGAAGTAACTTGCACAAGATCGTGTCCATTAAGTAGGTTTTCAGCGTAACTAGTTCCACCTACTCTATCGTATTCACTTTTCACATTGATCTCTGTGACATTGGATTTCATGACCAACTTGTGATTTCGCTGTGAAAATTTTGTTTGTGTGATTTGACTCAAATTTAGTAGCATGTGTTATTTCCTTGTTTTTACTTTTTACAGATCTTAAGTGTGGATTTTGAATATTATTTAAATTCTTAATTAAAAATTCATCGTGGTTGATTCTTCGAGGCATTCAAGTAGAATGCAAGGTTTACCCCATGAATATACACCTAGTCAATTGGAGAATATTAAAGATGAAAATTCAAAATCAATAGGATCTGAGACCTCATATCAACCTGAGACATCTACAATTGTAGAATCTGAGACAATAGAAACTGAAGTGATTCAACCTCACGAAGTAGAATGAGGCTTGGTTCAATCTGAGCTAGAAGTTACCGAAGTTATTCAAAGAGAATCTCATACTAGAGAAATTTCAAACATAGAACTAACTAGACTAGATGTTGAAGAAAATAAATTTGACATTTCTGAACTTGAATCACCTTCAATTGTTATATCCCCTACTCTTTCACCACCTTCACCTCGAAGGAGGCTTATAATTACATTTGGTCTACCTCTTGGTCTTATAAGTATTGAAGATATTACTAGAGAAGAGGAGGAAGAATCACCACGTACGCTTGTTACTACTAGTGAACCAACAATTTTTCCAAGACTTCATTTTGATCCTTTCCGACTAGATCCTTGGTATTTCGCCTCCTTGAACTATTTAGGTTAAGGTATTCCACATTATCACACTCCTTTCTACTTTTCACCAAGACGAAACATGTCATAAATTCCTCTTGGGAATCAACTGACCAATACCTCTATGTATACGAGCTCTCTGGAGTCATTATTATATGGTGGTCCTTCAGTTCCTCTTGGGTACCAGTCATTTATTGGAACTTTTTTAGGAGCCACTCCTTCCCCTAAAATTTCTACATGGTCATCTGGTTTATCTACCTCTACTGTTCAGTGCGTGAATTCCATGCATGAACTACCTTTGGCATCAAACCCATTTGTTAACATGATATCAGGTAATTTAGGTAATCCTCAAGTAACTCCAACTGGTGTTTATTATCCGCCTAGGGGGAAACCACCTTATCCTCCACCTAGAGGACAACTTGTTGTCGAGTCATATCTTATGATTGGAGGACAACCTTTTGCTGGAAATTATACAAATTTTGGTCAGGTACCTTAGGCCAGTCCAATTCAACATGTTGTGTCTCAACCCTTAATTGGTGCTCCTTACCCAGGGATGAATACTATTTTGGAACCCCACTTTTTCTCAACATCCTATTCAAGTTGCTCCACAAGTGTGAGTCTATCAACATGTTCAACCTTCTAGATAATCTATTCCACAAATACCTATTCAAAGTTTTTCAATACCTATCCGGCAACCTATTTAGGGGATTCTGCAAACACCTGTTCAACATAATGTCTAAGGGTATCCACCAACCCCTATTCAGCAACCAGTTGAACAACTTATTAAGGGTATTCCTCAAGCACCTATTCAATCTACTGTTCAAACATTTGTTCAACAACTGGTTCCAAGTTCACCTCAAAAACCTATCCCAAGAGTATCACAAACGACTGTCCAAGTTATGCCTCAAATACTGGTTTAACAACCTACATAGGCTATCCCTCAAGAATCTTCTTATCAAACTAAACCTACTTTCTATTCTATCGCACAGATTCCTATCAGAACACCTAATATAGGGATAATGCAAACATCGTATCAAGGTGAAGATTTTCAAAGCCAGCCTTTACAAGGTCAATTTTTCCAAGACCAACCTTTTCAAAGTCAATTTGTTCAAGGTCAACCTTCACAAGGAAAATACTACTTGGGTTAAATGGTTCAAAGTCCACATTTTTAGAGTCAACCATACCCTTGTCATACTTTTCAAATTCCATTTCAACCACGACCTGGTATGTCTCACCTTGGTTACTCTGGAGGAATGCAAATACCAACTACACAAGCTATTCCAGGATATCATGGGTATCCTCCTTCAGGGGTTGGAATTAACCCTCAAGGTTATCAATATCCACAATAGGACTTTAACTGACAATTACCATTTATTGTAACTTTGATTTTCCAAATTTATCCGAGATTACAAATTATACTATCTATTATTATCCATTTTGGATGGAAATTCCTACTAACTTACCAAGTGATATATCAAAGTTTGAAGGTAAATCATGAGAGGACCCATCAAATCACGTTATGAAATATCATATTTGGTGTGCGTCGAATTCAATGATTGATGATTCTATCAGATTATGCCTTTTTCAATGAACTTTAACTGGTTCAGTAGCAAAATGGCACATTGAGTTACCACATGTCTCTTTCCATAGTTTCAACTCCTTAGCAACAACATTTTTGAGAGATTTTCAATTACCAATTCAATATGACACTAGTACTTAATTTTTGGGTTCACTAAAATAATCAACATCTAATTACATTTTAGATCATATACAGGAATGGAGACATAGGTTTCATTTAGTCAAAGTTTTTACTCCAAATCAAATATTCGCTGAATGGTTCACAAAATCATTACTTCTTGATATTGATGAGGATGTTGCTAAAGGAGGTGTTGTAACAAAAGAGCAGGTAATTGCTCATGCCCAATACCTAGACCTTGTCTATACACAATCTGGGACTTTGTACAAGAAAATCCCAAATCTACCTTGCCCAACAATTTCAGATTAGCTAGATTCAACTCGTACATGATGTCACACCGCTGATGGTGTAATTGGTTATGTCAGCCAGCAGCCTAAGGGTAAAAAGAAGAATTCTAAAAACACTTAGACTTTGGCTATACAAGATTCACCCAATGAAAACCTTTCTCCAGAAATTAATTTTGAAATTAATGTCGTAGAATCCTCTACTAGAAAGAATTAACCATCCATAAGTATAAAGAAGGGGAAAGGTAAAACTAAGCAAAATGATTCTCAAAAAGAGAAACCAACCAAAAATGAACCTTCTAACAGGGAAAATAAACCTCTTTATCCTTTTCTAATCTGTAATAAATATCTTTATACAAAGGAATGCCCACATCGAGAAGAGGATAGTAAATTTATAAAAGGTTCTCCTACTCTTGTTGTTTTGAAAGATCCTTTCCTTTCTTAATACAGTAAAATGGTTTCACATAATCCATCCTCTTCTTCCACATCGACAGATATCATGATGATTTTTTCACAACTTATGGTAGAAACAAGATCTAAGGATTATGGATCTGAGGGTCCTATGACGAATGGAAATGATGCTAGTCTATATAGTCAACCTTCCACTTCAATTCCTTCTCGTTTTGAACCATTAGAGATTGAGAAACCAAACTTTGACATGGTGATTTGACCTCCTCCCAAAGGTTTTGTTCAACAATAATATTTTAACCCACATTCTAGAGCTGCTCAGAACTACAACATTTTAGAAGATAAGGCGATGTCTCCTTCAACAATTTCAGCTCTTGAAGTGTTGTAAACATGTCCAGCACAAAGATAGTTACTTTTGTTAGCTTTTGGAGAAACTGATCCTCAGGTTTCTCATCTTATCATCTTTGATCTTGAAAGTCATATACCTAGAATTCGTCATCGACTAGCATTCCAAATATTGGTTTTTTTCAAAACCAAACGAGTTTTTCATGCAATAATTTATGAAGGAGTCTCGACATGTATCATGTTTGTTGCTTGTTGGCAAGCTTTGGGTTCTCCAACTATCAATCAATCTCCTACCATTATGAAAGCCTTTGATGGAAGAGGTTTTCATACTTACAAGATCTTAAACGATCTACCAATAGAGTTAGAAGGTAAGAAAATCGCAATCGAGGTTGAAATTGTTGATGCCCAACTCGATTACAACCTTTTACTAGGTCAAAGTTGGACTTATGTTATGTTTGCACTAGTCTTGTCGCTTTTTCGCATGACATTGTTTCCTTATTAAGGGAAAATAGTAAAATTAGACCAATTATCTTATTATACTACTAACCCTAACTCTACAGGTAGTGTACCTTTTGTGGGGAAAACGATTACTCCCTATGAGGATATTGGTGTTGGTTTGCTTTAGGATTCATCACTGATGGGAACTTTTGCACTCCCTCCACCGAAATTTCCTTCTAATGTTGCCCAGGTTAACATGATCTCATCAAGCACTATGGAATATTCTGATCCTTGGATTGTGACTTTAGAACATGAATTGACCTCGTATGGAAAGCCCATTCAAATTATCTTATCAGGCAGTTCAAACATTTTCTTATCCACCACCCTTTGAAATTGATCGAGTGAATGCGATCACTGATGATTATTCTCAATTATCTTGGTCAGAACCAATACCATTCCTTGATCCTTTCGATAATATCTTTGCAACCGATGCAATTATTATGGAAATTATGACTTTGGATGAAACTCCATGGGACGACTATCATCATCGTTCATCTTTTATTCCTATCCTTGGTAAAATCAAGAATGATTTGTCTACCATATTTTCGCCTGAGATCATAGATAATCTTGAATGTCCTATGCCAGTTCTTCAATCTGAATATGAAAATAATTTAGGAAATATACCTACAAGCATTCCAATTAATGTCTCAATCAAAACTGGAATTATCAAAAACATTCACATACATGTTTCGTGCTCACATGAAGAAATTCAAACGTACAAATTCCTATTTCAAGAATTTTGTGTCATTTTTGCCTGGTCTTATGAGGAAATGCCAGGAATTAACCCAAGTATTGTTTTTCATGAAATTAAGACTTACTTGGATACTAAACCTATTAGGAAAATATTACATCGAGTACATGCATGAAAGGTTGCTGCTATCAAAGCTAAGGTTGAAAAACTACTTAAAGTGGGTTTTATCTATGTTGTTCTCTTGACTGATTGGGTTTCCAATATTGTTCCTATTAACAACAAGCAAGGAACCATTAGAGTGTGTATATATTATAGGGATATTCATAAGGCTTGTCCCAAATACAACTATCAAACCCCCTATATTGACCAAATCATTGACAATTGTGCCGGTAACGAAATATTTTCTTTTATGGATGGAATTTCCGGATACAACCAAATTAACATACTCCCTGCTAATCAGCATAAAACTATGTTCATATTTCCATGGGGAACTTTTGCTTATTAGAAACTCCCATTGGGATTAAAGAATGGCACCGCGACCTTTCAACGGGCCATGTCTTATGCGTTTCACAATATCAAGCATATTGTACCACCCTATTTGGATGATTTAATAACTCACTCACTGAAATGGGAAGATCATCCAATGCATTTTATTTTTATTAGGTATTGACATTACTATATACACTTGAATCCTTACAAATGATTTTTTTTGTGTACAATCCAGTCAATTACTGAGATTTTTCGTATCAAAAGAAGGCATTTGTGTCGATCCACTTAAGGTAGAGGCTATTCTTAATTTTCCTCCTCCTTCCAAATTGCGCCAACTCAAAATTTTCCAAGGGAATGAAATTTTTTTACATTGATTCATCCCAAAATATGTTGAACCAACTAAAGGTTTTACTCGACTGTTGAAAAATGGCATCTCATTTACATGGGATGAAGTATCTCAAAAATATTGTGATGCACCCAAACACGCGTTAACTCATACATCATTGTTACATCCACCTGATTAACATCAAGATTACTTTTTGTATTTAGCTACATTAGATGTCACCATTCGCATGGTTTTAGTTCAAGAAGATGAGTTAAACGATGAACATGTGATATATTATTTGAGTAGAAATCTTATGAAAACTGAGATAAAATATGTACATGTGGAAAAATTGGCCATGGCAGTCATTCAAGTTGTCCAAATATTCCATCACTACCTTCTCTTATGTAAAACAACTTTGATTTCAGACTGCAACCCGATGGTTTACATTCTTACGAGACAGTTTCTAGGGGGAAAATATTCTAAATGGATAATTATCCTGCAAGAATTTGATTTAGAATTTATAAAATATAAGTCTAAGAAATCATTGGTGTTTCTCAAATTGTTATGTGACTTTCCCTATATTGAAACATAAACCATGGGAGAGGATTATCTTCTAGATGAATCACTTTTTCTTATGAGTACTCCAGACCCTTGGTATGGAGATATTATCGTGTATTTTCAAACTCATACCTTTTTCCCATAATTAACTCGAACCGACCATCACCATATTCTGTACCAATGCCAAAAATACATTATTGTTGGTGATACACTTTATCTTCATGGTGTCGAATCCATCTTTAGACGATGTTTGAGTCATGAATAATCCAAAAAAGTATTGAATGAATGCCATTCTAGAGCTTGTGGTAGTCGTATGTTAGAGTTTTCCACTGCCCAAAAAATCTTGCGCGCTGGGTATTTCTGGCCTTTGATGTTCAAAGACTATATAATTGTAGTCCAAAAATGCCACAATTGCCAAATTTACCATCGTAAAATGCATGCACCTCCATCTCATCTTCACCCAATCATTGATGTCGGTCCTTTTGCAAAATGGGGCTTCGATTTCATTACATGTAACCCTCACTCAGCTGGGGGCATGGGTATATTATCCTAGTTGTGGATTATTTTATAAAATGGGTCGAGGAGATGTCTACATATAAGGATGATGGAGAAACTACAACAATTTTCATATTCAATCATGTGATTTCTAGGTTCGGTGTTCCACAAGCCATAGTCATGGACCATGGTAGTCATTTTTGAAATTTTATGATGACCAAACTTCCTGAAAAGCTAAGCTTCAATCATAACAATTCCACTCCATATTACCTGCAACCAAATGGCCAAGTAGAAGTTTTAAACAAGGATTTAACTACTATTATTAAATGGATTATCGAAATTCATAAATGAATTTATCATCTGATGCATTTTCCAGCCTTGTGGGCATATCGTACCTTAGCAAAAACTTCAATTGATTTTACTCCCTTCTAGTTGGTTTACGGTCTCAAAGTAGTCTTGCCTAACGAATGAAAAATCCTGTCATTAAAACTGGCAATTGAAGTATTTACCAGCCATTCCTGCAGAGGAGGAATGTTTTTTATACTTAGCACGATTAGGTGAGACTCGTTGTGGTGCTGCATTAGCTAGTGAGACTCATAAGAAACGAGTTAAGAAAACTAGGTGCCAGTAAATTTGATCCCATGTGGCATAGTCCTTACATTTTTAAATGTGTATTGAAAATGGGGCCTTATGAGCTAGTTGATTATGGAAAATTTATTTAGGAAAGCCTAGAAATGGTCTTTACTTGAAGAAATACTATGCTTAATTCACTCCGTGAAGACTTTGTACATTGGTGTATCATATTTTTTATGCGTGTGTGGAAATTTTAACATCTTTTTAACGATTTTCCACTACTTCTCCTACTTATCTTGGGTTACGTTTGCTTTGCAGATGTCGATACTCCCTCAAACTTACATTGGCTTTGCAGATGGCGCTAGTCGTAGTATTAGAATTTGTCTTCTGTGGCTTCGGCTATTTATTCACCCACTGATGAGTTAGTTAGTATTCATGGAATATTCCTTGGTCAAACAACGAATAACATTACAGGATATAGTGTAGTTCCTGAGCTATTGTCTAGAGCCATTTCATTTGGTATTCATCGATTGATCATTAGGTTAGATTCTCAACTCATAGTATTACATTTAAATGGTGTCTATTTAGTAAGAAGTTCCAGAACGTTAAGGAATTTTTTATGGGTTCGTCTGTTGGAGAGAGAATTTGATACATTGAATATCAACACATTCCAAGACATTTAAACACATTAACTGATGCATTGACTAATTATTTGTTAAATCGACATTTGTAATATCTGTAAGAAAGAAAAACAATATCCATCCACATATTGTACAAGATAAACTAAGATAATAGTAGTAGTTTCTATTAATCAAAATGTTTGTAAAAGACGTGGCTTTAAAAAATGTCATCCAAGACATATGAAGCCCCAAGTCCTTTATTATCCGAACATGACGATCTATCAAAAAAAAAAAAGCTATCCGTATCACTAGAATCTAAGCATGGCGGTCATGGTAAAATACAATGGCGTGAGCTACTCATCGTAGAAAGCGACTGATCGACCGAAGAATTCCCACGGTATGCCCCGAGTAATAGAGAGGAAAATCATCGATCCCAATGCCTGGGATATCCAGATTCAATCTCTCCAGGTTGTGCTTAAGCTCTATTAAGGCCTATGTTGCATCAGGGTTTTGTACCATAAGAGTTGTTGGATGCTCGCCATGTCTGTCAGATTGACGTAGTTCTGCTAGTCTGACCGGGCCCGCATCTGCATGATTATTTTAGATAGTTAGCCTTGTATGTCAATAAACAAAAAAATACAAAAATACACAAAACAACCAAAATGTGAAATTTTAACCTATGTGACCCCACTACATTCCTGCAGGAAGTGGGATATTTGGATCACAAGTGTAATCCATGCCTACATATAGGAGTTTCTTAATCATGATGATCTGGCATTCTATCCACCCAAAAAAGTCAAGGAGTGTATCTCACAATTAGGCCATCACCACCTCCGTGGCATGCCATCAACGAAACCCACTATAGAATACAATGATCTTGACGTCCTCCTACATCTATAGATACCTATGGGGAAACAAGAGGAATCCTCTCTAGATAAAATGAGATCATGATGGAACCATACCCAAAGTTTTTGAGTTTTCCAGTCTTTACTCTAGTTAGTTTCCCTTTCAGATTAGCAACAACCCCCTCAAACTAGTTGAAAATGGTAGGCTAGAACCACTCAACAAAAATCTGCATTTGAGCCTTAGTGAGAAAATGAAGCATTGTACTTCCAAAAATTTGTGCAAAAATGGGAGAAATAGTCCTCAACGGAAGCCTCTCAATAGTTTTGATGTCAATCCATCCATCTTTGAGTTGGGACCCTTGAAAATAATGTTGTCGTAAGTAAGTTGTTGTTGTTTCTCCACTTAGTATGTGCCCATATAATGAAATATCAACCCCATAGCATGAAACCCGGTTAGGAAATAGATACCATCTGCATCTATGGTAAGTCTGTGGTATGAAAATTGGAAACACTATTCCTGAACTTTCCATGTTCTTACCATCCATATCAACAAATATAGCTAAGCTTTCATATCCAGGATCATGAAAAATTTGCATAGACCACAATCTCTCAAGGCCTCTAGTGTTGCTATGTTATTTAAAGTTACCACATCTTGATATTCATGTTCTCTCTCCCTCCATTCTTTGTTTACAAATCAAAACCCTAAAAATAACCATGGAGGTTGATTAGAAAACAATGTGGTAAATTTTACAAAAAAAATTAGCCGTTTTATTTATTTTTTCAAAACCCTCGACATTGTATGCTACCCTCTTTTATAAACAAAGTGAATTTGTGTGATTCCCTTGTGAAAAAAATGCACAAATTTCATTTTTCAGTATAACAAAAAGGGTCGGTGTGCACGAACCAGACGAGGAGTAACTGCGCACATTGAGGGAAAATTTTAAATTAAATAAAACCCCCTAAAAATTCTAAATCTATGGTGAAATAGAAAATATAATCAATCAAAATGAATATAATCGAAATATTTCTTCCCTCGAGAAAACAGTTCATGAATTGATCCATAGGTTTGATCGAAATCTACCTTTGAAGTTTTTGGTAAAATGCACTTTCAACGGCTCTCAAATGGTAAAAACACAAATGGTAAATTGTTTTTACTTGTTGGACTTTTATAAGCATTGTAGGCCAATTAATATATTGTTTTTTACGTTTAGCTTCTGAAAATTCAAATTTTTAATGTTTTTACTATATGTCTTGAGTGGGTTCGATGATTTTTGAGTTTAAATGTGTAGGAAACAAGTTTAATTACAAAAATGAATAATTTTGGACATGAGTACATTTTTATCACTTTTTTGGACGTTAAAACTTACGAAAAAAATAAACACTGGAGTTACCCTTAAGCTCTTTTGTGACTCCCGAAACATGAAAATATTGTTGAGTATGCTTGTTTGTTTCAAACTCGTTAAAGTAAATGAAAAAATGTCTACTTTATATAAGCTTACCCCTTTTACGGATCATGTGGACTATTTACGAAAAATGTATACATTGACTAATAATGGTCAATAGAGTTCTATCGTGCATTGTTTTACCCTTTTCCATGTTTGAGAGACTAAATTTACGAAAAAGGACATTTTGGAGTCGACTTATGTTTTTCTCCTGACTCCCTAAAAATGAAAAACATCGAGCTTCACTTTCTTTAGGCTCTTTAAAAAATTATGTTGAAAGAAATGAATGAGTTTCCTTTTCATGTATTTTCAAACTCTTTAAATATGAAAACGACATCAAGTTATCCCTTCACTGGACTTGTAAAACATAAATAGTTCAGGACTCATCAATCATGATGAGACCAATCCACTCATTCTTAGGGTTCGTTAAAAAACTCTGAAGGACTCATCCAAAGGATGACCTTACAAGACAAGCATATGTTATCCTCCTTAAGATTTCACAAAAATAAAGAGGTACTTGCTAGTAATGATGGGAGAAAATTGGAAAGAAATATTTATTTTTGTATTATAAAAGGCAGTGTGCCGCTCTTGAACATGACACTCTGTCACCTTCGTGTCCCGATTGGGAAATCCATTTGTCTCACAGCCAATCATACCTCATTAAAATTCTTTAGTTGGTTTTGGGTATCATTTTTTAATGAAATATTGCCACGTCAAAATGTTGTGTCACCAATATGTTCAATAGAATTCCAACCTCAGTGAAAATTACCTTGCAATTTGTAGCCTTCAATCATGTCAGCCATCCTTGAGTCAGTCCTGGATTACTCCAAATTTGTTTTTAAAAACTTGACATGAGTTTCGTGAAATAGATCCTCCTACGACAGGTCACTTCCTATCGACTTCAACTCACTATTTAGGAAGTTGATCTAGAAACCTTCTTCAATACCTTGTTGCCTACATGCCTTAGTGGAAGGTTTCTCGCCTTCGACGATAGGTTCTCATCATTGACCTTCAATCGGATGATTCTATGAGTATTCGACTTCAAGACACATTTTCACACTTCATAGATTGTACTAGAAGTAACTTGAGAACCATTGTCATTATTGGTGGTTTCTCTCGATTGGTAATCAAGTGGTTTCTACCATGTTCGACTTTGAGACATTCACTCACATGGTTAGATTTGTACTATGGATTGATAGAGATGGAGATGGAGATCATGGATCTAGTTTCCTCCATTTAGGCCGCGTGGAGTTTTAAATATTCATGATTATAAAAATGGATCCATATTTTATGGTTGCGTCCATACTATGTCGACTGTTGGCATGGATCTTTATGTATTTCCCTACTGATTCATTGAGATATTTATGCTCTGATTATGGGAATACCTATCTCATTGATGATTATATATTGTATTGTAACCCTTAATTGATTATTTTAGGTCTCCAACCATGGTCTCTAATCCGAACTTTGGCATGATAAATCACTTTAGTCTTTAAACATCTTTTCTAAATTTGCACTTTAGGGGAGAATCTGTTACATGCCATTTTGTCACCATTAAGAAAATGACCATCAATCTGGATCTTTCACTATTCATCAAAGTGTTCCAAAGAATTCCCCTACAAGGCTACAAGCTAAAAAATCACAAAAAGAATGATAATTATGGATTACATGGTCCAAAAACCTATTTTTGAGTACCTTCATAGTTTCCTAGCCAACTTCTATGCACATGCATATTTGACCATTAAAGTCAGTGAAAATTTGTGCTTTGTCTCCCATTGTGGACTGCGCACATGACTCAACAAAAGTAAAAATAAAAAGTGAAATATAGAAGCTTTCTTGGGTGAATCTTTGCCAACTGAAAGCTTCGATTTGATGCTTACTGAAGCCTGATCCCTTGTTCATGGATCTAATTCTCTCTCTTTGTGGATCCCTAATCCCACCTTTTGAGGATCTCATCCCTTAGGAAGAGGATCTCAAGCATCCTCCTCTTGGGCTATAAATCAAACACAGAACATAGGGTTAAGGAGGATCATTGAAGGTAAAACTATGCTACTAAAATAGGGCTAGAAGGCTTGTCATCCAAGGAGAATATTGTAGACCATTGGAAGTGGCTTGCGACATCAAGGCAACCAGGTTGTATGTTTGTTCTCCTTTGAATTCAATATAAATAAATTGTTCTTTCCTAATTGCATCGATTTTAATGTTATTTGTGAGATTCCTTGATCATTCACATGGTTTATAAATGATTATTGATTCAACTATATGCTACATGTTAAGTTAGGAACTTCATTTACCTTTGATTTTATATGTGATATTCTTTGATCCCTTTGAATGTTTTTGTCTATGCAAATCTCTTTTGGAGAATCATGGAGAAATTGTGGAAAGCACTGGGAAAGCCTCTAAGGAATTAAGGAAAATATAGTTGTGGAAAGCACTGAAAGGAATTCTAAAAGAACTTCGCTAAAAGGTAAGTGGTTCTTCCCATAATGCATGTTTCGTGTTTCATTCATATGCTATGGAAAGGTAGCAATTATTTTGATGTTTGTTACTAGGTTTTGTTGGAAATCTAGGGAGATCCTTCTTGTCCGCAAGAATGATTAGTCCACTATAACACTTAGAAATTAAAATGGATAATGTCATTGTATTTGTCTCATTAAGACCTTTCCAACGATATAAATTTGCCACAATCTGACTCTCGGATCAAAATATATGGTCAATCAAATATTGACCTATCAAATCTCACCATATCATCTAACCTACCACATGGCACCCACGTGACTATCCAAGTCACATACCATATCACCATCACATTGTATATCTACGTCAACTGCCGATAGCGGGATTCTTAGGTGGAAACCCAATCTAGGAGAAAACCACCGATGATGTCATATCTATCTTCATATTTTATTATAATGAAAAAATTCTTACATTATCGTACTAGTGCAGACTCATATCGACACGTAGGCACCCACTTGCAGAAGGCTACAACCTTCTCTCATTCTCCAACACCCACTAGAAGGAAGCTCTAACCCCGTGATCATGTTTACTGACACCCTCTGAAAAGGATATCTAACCCCCTGATCAGATTTACCAGCTACCATTGGATGGAATCTTCAACTTCCTCACTAAAGGATCCAACCCTCAATACCTCTATGGACCACATTTCAGAAATTTTCACATTGGATCCACCTGATACAAAACAACATAACTTGTAGGCCACTTTTCATCAAATTTTCATACTAGACCCACTACCAACATTCAAGCCCAATACTAAATATCAAAACTAAAAATGATCATTGAAAAAAATCACTCAATCATTGAAGCAACTAAATCAACCAATCACTGAACCAAGACCCAAATCAATCAACTTATTCTCAAACAACCAAAGCAGTTAGATCACTGTAACCAGAATACAAATCTTGATCCCAAACACTACATCAACCAACTGAACCAACTGAAAACCCTGATCAAAAAAATTTATGAATATATATGCTACTTCACTTTAGAAAATCCACGTGTAAACATGACTTCCTTTAATCATACCCGCATAGAAATCTCAAAACGTTGAACCCTAAAACTGAATCACTGCCATTAGTTAGCAGCATCATCACTCTTTAATCAAATAATTAATCTTCAATCATCACTGTTAAACCCAGATCATCAAGTAAGACTTCATTGAGAGACAACAGAAACACAAGACTGATTATACTGATCAAACTTCTTATTTATCAAAACCCTATCTTATATATTCCCTTTCCACAAAACACTTCCGTGTGTATACATGCTTTTCAGGAATCAAAACTGCATATAGATCTGAATCGAGACATGACTTACCAGCATTAAACCTACGTATGTATGTGCCTTTCAGGTTATCAAACTCGTGTACGTATATTAAATTATTGACTTATAGCTTCACTTCATATCAAACCTTCAAAACAAAGCCCATCTCTTAGCATACATAATAAAATACGCGACATAAATAAATGTTATAGATCAAATCAATCCATTATCAATGTAGTCATTTCAGATCTATTGGATCTGATCCATCATCAAATTCTCAGGTGCATACTTAGTTTCAGATCAAACAATTCATTATTACCCCATTACATTCACAGTTGCTTCAAATTTAACTATTCATGAAATATTCATCACCTTCACACACAAAAACACTTTTATCTTCATCTCTTGATATAGCTTAGGCCTTAGCCAATACCACAGGTCAAAACCATACTAATGCCGAAGGTATTCTTTGATGGGATCAAATATCTGTTAGTGGGATCTGTAATATGGGTCAATCACATGGTAAAGACCCTTGATATTTAGAATACCATGTTGTGGAAACTGTACACACTTTTCTTCTTAATACCTGTGCGTGTACGCAAATTTGCTTCACAAAACCTATGTATACTCCCTCAAACTTCATCTTTATGATTCCTTTGTCTCTGAACTAATATTCCTTTGTCCAATCTTTCTGTCACATCTGTACTGGTCTCAATACTCATCATGCTACCATCATGTTGACATGTTTATTAAGTAGGTTTCCATTAAAAAACAACTCATCAAGTAGGTTTCCATCAAGGACAACACCTTAGTCATAATGCCAACAAGGCCCATTAAAATATTATTTTTTCCGTTAGCCTGTGAAATCCAAATTTTTAATGTTTTTACTATGTTTTTGAGTAGTTATGATAATTGTTGAGTTTAAATGTGCAGAACATAGGTTATTTACGAAAATGAATCATTTTGGCGATGAGTACATTTTTATCACTTTCTCGAACTTATTGAAACTTATGAAAAAGTAAAGCATTGGAGTTCTCTTTAAGCCCTTTTCAAACTTCCTAAACATGAAAATATTGCCGAGTACTTCACTATTTGAACTCGTAAAATTAAATGAACAGTCATATATTCAATATAAGTTTACCCCTTTTACGAACTGGACTAGACTATTTATGAAAAAGGTATATGTTGACTAATCATGGTCAATAGAGTTCTCTCCTACAATATTTTACCCTTTTTTGAGCTTGAGAGACTAAATTTATGAAAAAGAAAACTGTGGAGTTTACTTATGTTTTTCTGGTGACTCCCTAAAAATGAAAAACGTTGACCTTTGCTTATTTTGGCTCGTTAAAAGTTTATGTTGAAAGAATTGAATGAGTTTTCTTTCTATGTATTTTCAAACTTTTTAAATATGAAAGCGACATCAAGTTATCCTTTCGCTGGAATTGTTAAACATAAACAATGTAGGACTCATTGATCATGATGAGACTGAACCACTCCTTCCTAGGGTTTGTTAAAAATACTCCGAAGGACTCATCCAAGGGATGAGCTTACAGGACAAGCATATGTTATCCTCCTTAAGTTTTCCAAAAATAAAGAGGTACTTTCCAGTAATGGTTGGGGGAAATTGGGTAATAATGTTTTTTTATATTACGAAAGGCAGTATGTTGCTCTTGAACATGACACTTCACCACTTTTGAGTTTGGGATGGGAAATCCATTTGTTTATCAGTTGACCATACCACATTGAAAATCTTTAGTTGATTTTGGGTCTTATTTTTTAGTTAAATGCTGCCAAGTCAGAATGTCGTGTCATCGATATGTTCAAGAGAAGTCCAACCTCAACCAAAATTACCTTGCAAAATGTAGCCTTCAATCACATCGGTCATCCCTAAGTTAGTCCTGGATTACTCCAAACTATTGTTCTTCAAAACTTGACATGATTTTCATGTTGTAGGCCCTCTTGTGACAAGTTTCTTCCTATTGACTTTAGCTTACTATCTAGGAAATTGATCTAGAAACCTTCTTCACTACCTTGGAGCCTACATGCCTTAATGAGTGGTTTCTCGCCTTCGACAATCGATTATCATCATTGACCTTCAACCAAATGGTTCTATGAGTGTTCGACTTCAGGACATATTTTCACACTTCATATATTGTACTGGAAGTACCTTGAGAACCATTGTCATTATTAGTGGTTTCTCTCACATTTTTTAACAGTTCACATCATTAACCGGTAATCAAGTGGTCTCTACCATGTTCAACTTTGAGACATTCACTCACATGGTTAGATTCGTACTACAGATCAAGAGACAGATATCAAGACCCCAGATCTAGTTTCATCCATCGAGGTTGCATTGAAGTTAATAAATATTCATGATCGTAAACATAGATCCATTGATAGTTGCATCCATACTATGTCTTCTATTGACATGGATCTTTAGATGTATTTCCATGCTGATATTTTGAGATATTTATGCTCTGAGTATGGGAATTCCCCTCTCAACAATATTATATACTGCATTGTAACATTTGATTGATTGTTTTAGGTCTCCAACTATGGTCTCTAATCCAAACCTTGGAATGATAAAGTGTTTCAGTCCTCAAACATATTTTCTGACTTTTCACTTTAGGGGGCAATCTATTACACATCATTTTGTTGCATTAGGAAAATGACCATTAGTCTAGATATTTCGCTGTCCATCAAAGTGTTCCAAAGTATCCCCCTACAAGGATAGAACCTAAACAATCCCAAAAATAATGAAATTTCTGGATTACAAGGCCCAAAAACATATTTTTGAATAAATATTTAGTTCCTCTAGCTAGTTTCTACATGTTAGCCTCCTATACCAATAGGTTTCATCTTTCATGATTGTCTTGATCGAACTATGCAATATGTTCAAACCTTCTTTCTTGAGCAAAGGTGTTCCATATTCTTGAAAAACCAAAAAATCAAAAAAGTTAAAAAATGTAAAGAGGGTATACCCTAAAAGAAAAATCAAAGGGTAAGAAAAATAAAGTGGTCAAAAAGAAATGAAAGAAATGAACCCCAAGAAAAAATAGACCAAGGAAAGTGTGCAAATTCAAATGCCACTACTACTTCATTTTTGTAATAAAACAATTGTGTGCAGCTTGTCCAACCTTTGCCACAATTCATGAATAAGTCAAACTGTTTAAACTTGCTTACTCATATTTCAATTTCATGTTATAGATTAGAGAATAAATATCTGACCAAACAGTTTAATCTTGGCAGATAAGTAGATAGTTAGAGTTAATAAAAAGTGCTCAACAGTTTAATCTGAACCCTTGGATGTAATAAGGGTAGAATTAGATAGATTTTCCTTGTGAAAAGAAAAAATGTTGATGAGGGTTTGCAAGTCTAAATGCACCTTAATAAAGAAGAGAAAATGGTAGTATTAAGTAGATAGGGTAGGTAGATGGTGCTGCAAAGTGTTATCTGATGAATGATGCTGCTACATGTTTTTGATCCTTTACTTTCATCACAAG
>APFE030267310.1:0-14365 GCA_000404065.3 Pinus taeda | reverse complement strand
ATAGATTAATTGATGGAAGCAGAGGAGATGTTTAAACAACCTATTACCAAAGGAAAAGCTGTTATATGTCGAAATTGAGTCATCAAGTCTGAATGAGAAAAATACATGCACGTTTGGGTGGACCTTTATGCACGGGTTTACAGCAACAACCTCTTAGAGGAAAATCCAAACGAAGGGGGGCACGAATTAGGACGAAATGGAAGTTTTTGGCTCTAGAAGGTTTTTGGTGTGCTCTTCTATTCTTACAAGAGATTCTTACTCTCAACAACTGACCATAATTGAGAACTCGTATGAAGTACTTTGTGCCAATTATCACTTCGGAGGGCCAATACCTAAACCTGCACTTGCTCCGAACTTTCTGATTGCTATTTGGAATTGACGACTTAGCTCTAGAATTGAATCATGTTATTATATATAAGAAATATTTTTAGACAGATATAAAGGAATTTTGATCACAATAAATTGAGATATTTTATCATTGACCTGAATAAACATCAACCACTTTGAATTGAATTAGCTTCTCCCAAATAGATTTGTGCTAGGTCTGAAAAAAATTACCTAATGGTGAGATAGTTGGGTAGGTGACTAAACCTTATACTCTACATTATGAAACTAATAAACCAGAAAGAGATGGATTGTTTCATGAAAGAATCTTTGGACCTATCAAAAGTAGAGTTTGTGCTTCTGGAAATTCTCCAGGGATCGGAAATGAGAAGATAGATTCAAATTTTTTTCACACAATGTGGAGTTGAATTCATTGATTCTTGAATTTGAAGATATCCAATGGGATACATTAAACTGGGATGTCTGGTGGTTCATGTATGGTATTTGAAATCAAAAATATTTTATATCATTTGAATATCTAGTATATGTTGAAATCATGATTTTCTTGGAAAATATATCTGGTCTTTTAATGGATTACAATTAGTCTGAAGACTAAATTTTCCATAAAGAAACAAAAATTCACATGAAGCTCTTCAAGAATGGCCAAAATATTATAATTGTAGGCATACAGAGTATAATATCTCTCAAAATCAAGAAGTTTGGATTGGTCATCTCTACACCCATGTTCTCAAACCTGACGAGTCTCTATCTATCTTCCGTAATTTAAACATTATGGCTCCACCCAATGAGAATCCATAAGCAATATCCATGGACTCTCCTTAATGTTGAAATGTTTGGGTTTATTATAATTGTTTCTTAGTTACTAAAAAGTAAATCTGCTTCTCATTCTAGTTGGAGACATAGACTATATAGTAACCCTTGATATAATATCATTCTCTTTTTATTATATTACTGTGTTATAATAACATTATAGTAATATTGACAAAAGTTGCATGCTTGTAATATGCTATTGATGTGGTTTCCTTAGTGCAAATGCATCTTTTTTATTATTATTTTATATGAAATTCTTGCCCAAATTAATGTATCGTTGTAGTTAATAGTAGGACAATAGTGGCTCAAATGTATCTTTTTTATTATTTGATATGAAATTGTTGGCTATATTTCAAAAAAAGGAACTTACCTAAAGAACAAGGTCAGTGTTTCTTAAATAAGATCACCTTATCCCTAATGAAAGGGGGTATTGGAGAATCCCTAAAATGGCGGGGGTTGAAAAGATTGAAGATGAATAGCTTATCTATAAAACCGTATTAAATGGCAATTTCAAAATATTGATGATGTCTTTTTTGACATTTTCTCTCCTATCTCCACTTTCACTTTTGCATTCTTACTTATCATATCCATTTATATTATTTTAGTTTAGATTGTCCTTAATGATAAATGAAACATTCACTCAAAATGTGAATAATTTCAAAATATTTTTGCACTTTCCATCCTAATATGATAGAGATGTCGTATTGTCATGTATTGTAAACATTTTGACTCAGTCAAATTACAAGAATAAAAATGAAATAAAAATAAAAATTGAAAACTAAAATAAATGATTAAAATAAATTTGAGTAAAATTGTCAATTTACTTTTAGGGGTTTTTTGACCGCGGATTTAAAAAAAAAATAACAATAATAATAATAAAAATAAAAGTAAAAAGTTAAATAATTTGTGATTTATATTTGTAATTTATATTACTTTAACTTATATTATGCCAAATAATAAATATAATATCCACCCAAAATGTTAAATAATTTGAAAGTATTTTACATAATTTATATCTCAAAACATATAGCACAACTTCTTTTTTCAGTAACCAAATTACAATTAATAATTTTTAAAATTTGAAAATTTAATATTCATCATAAATACTCATACATAGAAATATGATTATTTTAATTATGAATTATAAGCAAATTAATATGGATGGACATTTATAAGTTTTAGGGAAATACGAAAATGGTATTCATCCATTAAAGTCGGCCAATAATTCACCTCACGGTCAACTACTTAATGTATTAATAGAAAGAATTATAACTCAATATAAGCAACCAAGAGACAAAAGCGTGTTAATAGAAAGAATTGTATCTCAAAATACGCATGCAAGAGACAAAAGGGGATTTCTGAGGTAACACTCAATTTTTAAGCAACATTCATTTACCGAATCTCTCATCATTTCCAATAATGGAAGATTTTATGAATATTCCTACTAATGTCCAACGGCAAGTGTTGTTGCGCACTCCTTACATATCACACGATGAGTTGAAGGATGTGTGCAGAAGTTGGAAGGAAATGATGTGTAGTCCCCGGTTCTATGAGGACAGAAAGACCTATCGCACGAGTCAACATTTGATATGTCTTATTCAAGACATTCCCAGTCTCTTTTTTTATGGAATAACAGTATACGACCCTGTGGAGAAGACCTCGGAAAGGACAGCCCCTATTCCTTACGATCCTCCTCCATTTCTAACTTACTGGAGGTTCTTTTCTCTGAATGGACCTCCATTTCTAACTTATTGGAGGTTCTTTTCTGTGAATGGAAAGCTTGTCCTGTTTAGAGAACGTTTTAATGAAATTGAGAATTGGTCGAGGGGCTTGAAGATTGTTGTCTTCATCTATGATTTTGTGTCCAAAGAATGGCGCCGCGGAGCCGACATGTCCACCGGTCAAATCTTTTTCGCTTGTGCAGTTTCTTCTTCGAAAGGACTTATCTACGTGGCTGGTGGCCAAGATGAGCACGGGAACTCTCTGGCGACTGCGGAAGCATACGATGTGGAAGAAGACAGATGGGAAGTGTTGCCTCCCATGACCCAAGACCACACCAGTGCTGTGGGTGTTTACCTTGAGGGGTAATTCATTGTAATCACTGCAATATTTGACGGTGGAGTGTTTGAAGGTAGCACGGAAGCTTTTGATGAGGAGACCGGAAGTTGGAATACACTGGAAAACATGTGGATCTTTCCGACGAGTATTACGGTGGAGTGCTATTTTATGTGTACACGTGGGACACTGTACTTGATCCTGTCAAAAGAAGTGATGGAGTATGATGCCCAGAAAAACGTTTGGACGCCTGTAACCTCTGTTTCGGGGGTTATAAACTTAGTTTTCTATGTTGCAGCGTGGCGGGACCAGAAACTTGGAAGGTACGAGAAGGCGCACCATTGACTACGATAGAATAGAAAGGAGTTTAAATAATTGGTTTGATCCATCCAATCCAGGAGGGAGGGAATCCAAATGCATCTACAATAGACATGATATAGTTCCAATTCAAGTGATCATAAGCCTTAGAGAGGTAAAGTTTAATGAGCATACCTAGAGATTTGTATTAGGATAAAGAGTGAACTACCTCATGAGCCACAATGATCCCATCCATAATTTGCCAACCCTCTACAATGCCCGACTGTTCTGGATTGATAATCATTTTTAGTAGGGTTTTGTGTCCCCTGACTAAAATTCCTGAAATAATTTTGTAAAGAACATTCCATAGGAAAATTGTTCAAAACCCCTTCAGATCCAATGCAAATCCTTTCTTAGGGATAAGTGTGAGAAATGTTACATCCAAGCCCAACCATATTCTTTGGGAACGACGAGTATCCTATACCAACTTATGGATTTCAGTACCTTCGAAGTGCTAGCCCACTTTGAAGAATTCATAGGTGAATCCATCCAAGCTTGGGGCTTTCTTTAAGGGAAATGCACAAACGACCTCTTCAACCTCCACGTAGGAGATCTCCCACATGAGATCCTCATTTTGATCTTCCTAGATTAACTAGGGTATACATTGCTTGATTCTCAAGATGGACTCACACTCATATTCTTAGAGCTCTATGAAAAGAGTATAGAAATAGATGATCAAATCCTTAGAAATATCCTCATGTTGAAAAAGCCATCGACCGTCCGATCCATTGAGGGAGAAAATCCTATGAAACTGTCTATTTTTGAACATAGTCCTATGAAATAATTTCATGTTACGCTCACCTTCTTTGACCCATTGAACTCTTGATTTGTTCCTCCAAAGAATTTATTCTTGTTTTCTTCATTTCTCCAGGTCATTGAGTACCTCACCCTCCTGAACAATGAGGGTTTTAGTCCTACCTTCTAAAATTATCTGCTACTAGATTGACCACATTTATTCCTCCAATTTTCACTTTTCATAATGAATTTTACTAAAATATGACCGAGTCCATTTTTTAATCCTTCCTCTTAGTGCCTTCAACTTCAACTAGAAAGTCTCCATTTGATTGCACCCAAACACACTAATATCCTTCCACCATTCTTCTAACTTAGAAATGAAATTTTTTTTTTCAATCCATAAAGATTTGAAACGAAAAGTTCGGTGCGTCGGTGTTTCCTCAGTGCCATCCTTAGGTCAATTTGCAAGAAAATGGGCCAATGATCTGATCCCATGGAGGGCAGGATCGAAGCTTGAAGAAACAATTCTCGTTGTAGTGTTTTATTTGAAATAAAGAATGATCCAAAAGAGTGGTGCTCTAGTGCTTACTTCCATGATGATTATTCCATGTGAAAGAACCATTAATAAAATCAATGTCTTCTACTCCAAGACCTTGAATAGTATACTGAAAGGAAATGGAGATCAGATTCATCCACCTGACTCCTCCTTTTTTCTCACCCAAATCCTTGATCAAATTGAGGTCCCCTACTAGAATCCAACTGGTTTTGCCCAAAGTCTCCTTCAGTTGTCGAAACTACTAAGAAAGGTGGCCTTTGTCCCTGATAGAGTAGGACCATAAACCCTTGTTAATCAAACCTTCTCCACGAAGCCGATACATTCAAATTGACCTGAAAGTGTATTTGGGTAGGCAATCTAGTTCCCAAAAGAGATATATCTGGAGTCCCAAAGGATTCCCAAGCCTCCTGCATTACCCTTGGATCCAATGTCATACACTTAGTCGTAAGCCAACTTCTACTTGTGATTTCACTAAGTTTATCCTGTGTTACCTTAGTTTCCTACATGACTAAGATGTCTGGTTTATCCTGTGGAAGTTGTTCCTTTAAGTACCTCAAATTACCCTTTCAGTTCAGGACTCTTATGTTCCACGAGACCACCTTCATTGAGGAGGGGTGGTTTGAGAGTGTTGGTAGTATTCCGTGAGGATAATTCCTTGTCCTCAGTTAACTAGGATAAACCTTGTTTCTTTGATCACTTCACTGTTGGGTCCTCTACCTTTCTTCCTGGATCCTGAGTTGGACTAACCTTGCCTTGTGGGAATTTTTTCTTCTCATATAGCCAAATCCATTTGGGGAGGGGATTCCATAGAAGCTTGATGTTGTTCCCAATATTTATAGATCATATGGAATTGATCTAGTGGATATTGAGGGATTTCTGCCCATCCATCTTTGGCCTAGTTTCACAAGAATGCTACCATAAAACTTTCATTGGAGTTGATTTGATCCATTTTGTCTTCATTCTCAAGGGCTTTCTAGACTTTGGAAAGAAATTCCTTGATTTCCTTGCATGCGGATAACTCTTCTGGTGTTTTTCATTTTCTTGGTTGTTTATTTTTAGGATTTTCAAGACCCTCCTCCACCTCCTGCATTGCTTGAGATGGAGACATAGATACAAGCGCTTTTGGTTGATCTTTTCACCCAGATCCATGAGGAGAGAAAAGCAGTTCCCACATGGAGAGCTTGGGGCTATCAGAGTAGGGGGCATTGGAGCCTAACAAGGAGGGCCTTTGATGGTTGGAGGGTGTCACTAAAGAACTTCCAGGAAGCCATCAAAGGAGGGATCAAACGAAGGAGTAATTGTCTCTTACGACCATTGAGGGAAGTCGTAGAACAAGTATCCATATTTATGACAAATTTTACGTTCGTAGTCCAATGGTTTATATGTCCTTCTATCTTGAGAGTTTGAGGGGTGGTAATTCCTACCAATGCATTACAAGATATGATCAGATTCATTTCTTCTTTTTCTGGGGTTAGTTCGTAGTGTATATCCTCTTCTTTTAACATTTCCTGTTCCCTTTCATTCTCCTCTTCACAATCTATGTAAAGTAATTTCCTCTCAACACACTTATGACCTTTAGTGTATTTTCTATCACAACTATAATAAAGTAATTTTTCTGTTTTTTCCTCCAATTGTTGTGGTGTCAACCTTGTAGGTCATGGAAGGCTAGGGGCAGCAAAAATTCCATCTTTATAGTTGTGGGTGGTAGAATTCTTTGTTGTCATAATTTTGCTTTCAAAATTTCTTGCCACCCTGAATGCCTTCTCCAATGAATTAGTTTGCCAAAGGTGAAACTCACGTTGGATGTTATCCTTTCAAGTCCCTATGAAGGCATCAATCCTATGCTCCTTTGGAATATCATTTACCCTTATATTCAATTTTTGGAAGTCCTCAATATGCTTCACCATTGAACCCTTTTGTTTGATATTTATCAATTGGCTAAAGAAGGTGTTTCTCTTTGTATCCTCCTAATGTTATATCATTTACTCCATAAAAAATTACCAAGTGACAAGTGTTTGACGAGAAGAAACCCTTCAATACCATACAAATTGATTGGGTTCTAAATATAAACATGAAATGTGTAACTTTTGTGTGTTTTACACATTATGGAGATCAAAATATTGCTCCACCTATAGTATCCATGTTACTGGATCCTTGTCATCAAACTTCCTGATATTGATCTTTGGAACATGGCAGTTCTTTAATCCAAAGTTAGAGTCTATGAAATCATCATTAGCATTCCTTTCATTCTCATCATGAGTTTCATAGAATACCTTTTTTCCATTAGGAATCATATATTGTATTCCCCTTATTGATATTGTTAGTGTAGTCCCCTTATAAACTCAATTGTGTAACCTTATAAACCTTATCCATATCCCTCATAAACCTTAATAACTAACCCATAGTCCTTAATCGTCACACTCACTAAATTTGAACGTTGGTCCCATTCACTGCTCACCATGTAGTGTCGATGAATGACATTGGTGATGGGCATGTTGGAAGATGTTCCACGACATTTTAAGAGAGTTTCAACAAAGATTCCATAAATGGAAATGAAGAATGATGAAAATGAGACTGCTTGATGAACATTGATTCAAAACGATCTCAAATATTATGTGAGGATGTCACACATCCTTGAGTCTTGAAACCCTCGAATGTCGTCAAGGGCGAATGCACCTAATCTAGCCATGTCAAATTTTAGCACATATAGGAACAATTTGAAGAAATTTCAATATTGGCCCCATTAACTACTCAACGTGCAATGTCGGTGGATGACAATGGTGATGGGGTGTTAGAAGACATTCCATGACATTTAGAGAGAATTTCGACAAATATTGCATTGACACAAAAGTCCTAAGTCCCCTAACCCCGAAGCCATCGACCCTTAAACACTTAAGCCATAATCCCTAATCCCCTAATCCATAAACCCTTATGCCCTAACAATGACTTAAACAATAATCCTTTAACCCAGAATCCCTAAGCCATTAGCCATTCAACTAAATAATTCATAAGAACCTAATTATCCCTTAGCTCTCGATGCTTAATCCATTAAATCCTAAGCTATAATCCCTTAACACTTCATCCATTTTACTACAAACCCCTAAATCCCATAACGTCAAAGCCCCTATCCACTTGATACCCAACACCTCAATTAATTAAATATTTAGGCACATTTGGCACTAAAAAGGGAGCTAACCAAGGCAATAATTTAGGTTCCGAAAAGGGAGCTAAATCCTATAGTATCACTGACACCATTTCTCGGGAAATATATGGCACTATTTCCAACAATATTTCGGGCACTATTACTAGTGTTATTTATGACACTATTTCCGGTGCTATTATCACCTAATTTAGCGCCTAAATGTTTTGGCCGGTGCAAGCAATGCACAAAATAGCGCCATCCCAATAAATAACGCTGAATTTTTCAAAACATTGGAGAAAAAAAAAACACTAAAACAATCCTTGGAAGCAAATAAGGGAGCTAATCATAAGGATTTGTAGTGAATTCTGATGTATATAATCTACAACAAAAACATACACTACTAAATCCTCATTTCTCTATAGAATGTGACAAGGAATAGTAAGATGAGGCAGCATGCTACTCATGTCACTTTGGAAAAATGTCTTTGTGACACTTATATTGGGTATTAGAGCATTGAGCGGTGTGTGATTGAATTCTTAGACACAGATGGAGTCTAAATCAATGCCAACATCCAAAGCCCAAGCCTTAAGCCTTAAAGTTTGATTACATTGCTTCAAATATTCCTATTCAAATCCTCAGAAATATTCTATATCATTTGAATATCTAGTATATGTTGAAATCATGATTTTCTTGGGAAATATATTTGGTCTTTTAATGGATTCCAACTAGCCTGAAGACTAAATTTCCCATAAAGAAACAAGAATTCACAAGAAGCTCTTCAAGAATGGCCAAAATATTATAATTGTAGACATAAAGAGTATAATATCTCTCAAAATCAAGAAGTTTGGATTGGTCATCTCTACACCCATGTTCTCAAACCTGATGAATCTCTATCTATCTTCCATAATTCAAACCTTATGCTTCCACACAATGAGAATCCATAAGCAATATCCATGGACTCTCCTTAATGTTGAAATGTTTGGGTTTATTATATTTGTTTCTTAGTTACTAACAAGTAAATCTACTTCTCATTCTAGTTGGAGACATAGACTATATAGTAACCCTTGATATAATATCATGCTCTTTTTATTATATCACCGTGTTATAATAGCATTATAGTAATATGGACAAAAGTTGTATGCTTGTAATATGCTATTTATGTGGTTTCCTTACTGCAAATGCATCTTTTTTATTATTATTTGGTATGAAATTCTTGCCCAAATTAATGTATTGGTGTAGTTTCCGTAATGGCAAGATAATAGTGGCTCAAATGTATCTTTTTTATTATTTGATATGAAATTGTTCCCTATGTTTAAAAAAAGATCACCTTATCCCTAATGAAAGGGGGCATTGGAGAATCCCTAAAATGGTGGGGTTTGAAAAGATTGAAGATGAATAGCTTATCTATAAAACCGTATAATATTGATGATGTCTTTTTTGACATTTTCTCTCCTATCTCCACTTTCACTTTTGCATTCTTACTTTTCATATCCATTTATATTATTTTAGTTTAGATTGTCCTTAATGATAAATGAAACATTCACTCAAAATGTGAATAATTTAAAAATATTTTTGCACTTACCATCTTAGTATGATAGAGATGTTGTAATGTCATTTATTGTAAACATTCCAATTACATAAAAATAAAAATGAAATAAAAATAAAATTTGAAAAATAAAATGAATAATTAAAATAAAGTTGAGTAAAATAGTCAATTTATTTTTAGGGGTTTTTTGACTCCAATTAAAATAATAATAATAATAGTAAAAGTAAAAATGACCCATGGTATTAGTACATGGTATTGAGAAGTCATTGACCCATAGTATTTAGTGGAATATAGCCTATTTAAAGAGAGAAATTAATTGAGCCTAGATCCATCTTAATGAAAAAAATGATAAAATAAAAGAAATTCATTTGCGGCATCCGGTATCGGTGCCAGTAATGAAGGATCTTATGAATATTCCTACTGTTATCCAAGGACTTGTCACGAATTTCTTACAGATTATACGCTGAGTTCAAAGGTGTGTGCAGAAGCTGAAATGAAATGATGTGTAATCCCCAATTCTATGAGCACCGAAAGTACTACGGCACGACTCAAAATTTGATATGTCTATTTCACTCAATTTCGAGTCTCTTTGATTATGGAATAATAGTATACGACCCTGTGGAGAAGACCTCGGAAAGGACAGCCCCTATTCCTTGCGGTCCTCCTCCATTTGTTGTTTTAAGGAAAGGAAAGCTTGTCCTGTTTGGAGAAAGTTTTAATGAAAGGTTGTTGTCTTCATCTACGATTTTGTGTCCAAAGAATGGCTCTGCGGAGTCGACACGTATAGTGTAGACGTGGCTCCTTTCAAAAGAAGTGATCAGTGATGCCTGTTCTGTGCTGCAGCGTGGCGTGACCGGATTTTTTTGAATGGTGTTACAGAGGAAGGAAATCCGATCTTCTATTTCTTTCAGCTGTCAACTGGGAAGTGGAGTGCAATTGAACACCAAGAGTTTGCTCCTTATTCAACTGCATACGCTGTAGCATCCTTAGAGATCTGAATATTCAACTGCATACGCTGTAACGTCCTTGGAGATCTGAATATTCATACGCTGTTTTATATTTAGCATCATAAATAACTTTTACTTGTTTTGCTTTAATGATGAATTGTGGTTTCTTTACATTTTGAAATGGAAACATTATGAGATGGTGCTTGAAATTGCATTATCTGCTATTTATTCTCCGTCGGCATTCTCACTTGTGGGGAAAGCTCACTTGGATTTAAAATTTAGATACATTAAATCAGGCATTTACACTCTATAAATTTTTTTGAATATGTATATCCTAGTTATTTTCCATGCGTTATTTATGTTAATAATTACTTTATGACATCATTTTCCACCGGTTCAATGTTGTAAAGTGTCTTACATAATGTTGTAATTTCTATCCATAAAAGAGTTTACAATCCTCTTGTGTGCTTATACAATTTTAATCATAATTCTCAGGTTCCTACATAGCGATATAAAAATACTTAATATATATAAAAATACTCCATATAATTTTATCTGAAAAATCTCTCAAATATAAATATTTTTAATAGTAAATTAACTATTATTAATAGTATTAGTTAGCCTTATTAGATATATAATATTAAACTAATAAGGCCGCATCCTATGTAGTTATCTTGGTGGTCTTTATGCTAAGATTTTGGTTTTATTCTAATAGCTATAATTAATGTGATTATTAATAATAAATATATAAAATTATTCTATGTTATTCCTTATCTTTTTTAAATTTCAAAATGTTCCAACATTTACTCCCTAACATCTGGCTTGACACTACTATATTTTAAAAAGTTTGGTCTTATTTTCTTGACTTATGTTTCTTGTTCCTTATGATGGATGAAGGGTTCACCGAAACAAATTTTTCAAAGATTTTTTTTTTGTAAGTCAAAGTTCTATTCATTCATCAAAAAAGAAGTACATCAACAGCAAAATGCAGGTAGTCTCAACCTTGACTACTGCGATTAGCATATGACAAAGAAACATGTCCCACGTAAGAAGTTCTCCATGCTTAATTAACCAGAGAAACAAAAAAATACTTTTGGCCATAGTTTGGGATACCATATGCTTTTCCATAAAGGATCAGGATTTGTGTCTGTAGAGGAAAACATAATAGAATTATCTTTTTTGAGAGAGAACATACCTTTTGGAAGATGGCCGCATTGAAGTTGTCATGTTCTCCATTATCTCAAACCCCTAGAAACTTGGAAGGTGTGAGAAGACGCACCATTGACTACGATAGAATATAAAGGAGTTTAAATAATTGGTTTGATCTATCTGATCCAGGAGGGAGAGAATCCAAATGCATCTAGAATAGACATGATATAGTTCCAATTCAAGTGATCATAAGCCTTAGAGAGGTAAATTTTAATGAGCATACCTAGAGATTTGGATTAGGATAAAGAGTAAACTACCTCATGAGCCACAATAATACCATCCATAATTTGCCAACCCTTCACAATGCCCGACTGTTATGGATTGATAATCATTTTCAGTAGGGGTTTGTGTCCCATGACTAAAATTCCTAAAATAATTTTGTAAAGAACATTGCACAGGAAAATTGTTCAAAACCCATTTAGATCCAGTGCAGATCCTTTCATAGGGATAAGCGTGACAAATGTTGCATTCAAGCTCGACCATATTCTTTGGAAATGACGAGTATCCTATGCCAACTTATGGATTTCAGTACCTTCAAAGTGCTAGCCCACGTTGAAGAATTCATAGGTGAATCCATCTAGGCTTGGAGCTCTGTTTAAGGGGAATGCATAAACAACCTCTTCAACCTCCACATAGGAGATCTCCCACATGAGATCCTCATTTTGATCTTCCTAGATTAATTGGGGAATACATTGCTTGATTCTCGAGTTGGACTCACTCTCATCCTCTTAGGGCTCTATGAACAAAGTCTAGAAATAGGTGATCAACTCCTCAGAAGTATCCTCATGTTGAAAAAGCCACCAACCGTTCGATCCATTGAGGGAGAAAATCCTATGAAACTGTTTATTGTTTAACATAGTCCTATGAAATAATTTCATGTTACGCTCACCTTCTTTGACCCATTGAACTCTTGATTTGTTCCTCCAAAGAATTTATTCTTGTTTTCTTCATTTCTCCAAGTCGTTAAGGAACTCACCCTCCTGAACAATGAGGGCTTCAGTCCTACCTTCTAAAATTATCCCTTACTAGATTGACCACATTTCTTCCTCCAGGTTTCACTTTTCATAATGAATTTTACTGAAATATGACCGAGTCGATTCTTTAATCCTTCCTTTTAGTTCCTTCAACTTCAACTAGAAAGTTTCCATTTGATTGCTCCCAAACACACTAATACCCTTCCACCAGTCTTCTAGCTTAGAAATGAAATTTGGTTTTTCAAGCCATAAAAATTTGAAACGAAAAGGTTGGTTCCTCTTTGGTTCCTCAGTGCCATCCTCAGGTCAATTTCCAAGAAAATGGGCCAATGATCTGATCCCATGTAGGGGAGGATCAAAACTTAAAGAAACAATTCCTGTTGTAGGGTTTTATTTGAAATAAAGAATGATCCAAACGAGAGGCACTCTAGTGCTTACTTCCCTGTCGATTATTCCATATGAAAGAACCATTAATAAAATCAATGTCTTCTACTCCAAGATCTTGAATAGTATACTGAAAGGAAATGGAGATCAGATTCATTCATTTGACTCCTCCTTTCTTCTCACCCAAATTCTTGATCAAATTGAGGTCCCCTGCCAGAATCCAACTGTTTTTTCCCAAAATATCCTTCAGTTTTCGAAACTACTAAGAAAGGTGGCCTTTGTCCCTGATAGAGTAGGACCATAAACCCTTGTTAATCAAACCTTTTCCACAGAACCAATACATTCAAATTGACTTGAAAGGGTATTTGGGTAGGCAATCTAGTTACCAAAAGAGATATATTTGGAGTCCCAAAGGATTCCCAAGCCCCCTAGATTACCCCTTGGATCCAGTGCTTTTGATTTCACTAAGTTTATCCTGTGTTACCTTAGTTTCCCACATGACTAAGATGTCTGGTTTATCCTATTGAATTTGTTCCTTTAATTACCTCAAATTACCCTTTGAGTTGAGGCCTCTTATGTTCCACGAGACCACCTTCATTGAGGAGGGGTGGTTTGAGAGTGCTGGCAGTATTCCGTGAGGACAATTGCTTGTCATTAGTTAACTAGGATAAACCCTGTTACTTTGATCACTTCACTATTGGCTCCTCTACCTTTCTGTTGTGGTAAAAACACAACAACCCCCATTATTCGAAGCGGACGCATCAATAATGGGGACCCTTTCTATAAAAATTTTGGCTAAGCACCTTTTTGGATTTTTATTCTTGATTGACCTACACTTCTGTTAATTTTTAGTTTTCTTTCGATTCTTGTTTTGATTACTTGGTTAGAATCGATTTTTTATAAGCTTCACATTGACGCTTGTTTCGCCTCATTTGGTCAACTGGTTTGAAAATGGCACTCATTTGAAAATCTGATTATTTAGCTAGCCTGGGTTAAAAATGCATAGATTAGTCCAATAACGCATTCAGTTTAGATATTAACTCATAGAGGGTTTTACTAACATTTTTCATTATCCAGCCAAATAATTAAACATCGGGACTTAAGAAACTCACTCCAATTTTCTAATCAAATCTTAATCTCGAAAACACCAAACGTTCAAGTGGCTGTAGTTTATTTTTTTTTAATTAGCTGTAGTTTTATTTTTTATAGTTTAAAAACTTAGGTTCATAAAAACAAAACAAAAAATGAAAATTTAAGTTTGAAATTAAATTTTAATTAAATTAAATTAATTATATTTAATATATT
>APFE030267306.1:54004-77425 GCA_000404065.3 Pinus taeda | reverse complement strand
TCCAATCTGCACAATCAAACCCTAATAAGTAAACAAATCACAATCACTCCCCCTACTTAATGAAAAGTATAAAAACATGTCTTTTATAATGTCAGTAGTTTAGATCCATGCATTTCCACTTGTTAGATGTAGTAGCAGCATTGGTAGAAGTATTACTCATCCTCATTGCTTTATAGAGATTAGACTAGTCAAATTAGGGTTTCCTAGGGTTACATGCTGTGATTTACTTTTAGTTCATTTTTGTCAATTAGCTTAGTCTCCTTTGAGCTAGCTTTCGTCCATCATTGATAAAGCTTCTTCTGTGAGCCTATAGAAGTTGGCTTGAGCCCTAGCGGACTTGTGCCAGCTGACCAAGTGACAGCTGCGACAAGAGCTAGTACTTGTGCATATAGCACCGTCGCTTCCAAGTTTGTACGAACAACCGGGTTGATAAAATGAGAGACAGGAAGCCTCAGGAGTTGTAGCATTATTGCTACAATACTGGAGCTCACCAAAAAGGTTATAATTGGCTTTAGAATCTCATTTTTAATCACAAACAAGCACAAGAAAAAAAATCCACCAATGTATATGATGCTTGAATGGTTGTTGTTGGGCTAATTTATTGATTAAATTAACACAAGTATTTAATTATTAATCTGGGTTTTTAAAACTTGGAGGCAAATCCACTGTATATGGACATAAGATATAATCAAGTTTAGAAGATAAAATTTGAAGATTTAAAGAAGTAAATATTACAAATATAAACCTATTTTAACAATTTCTAATTCATTTATGTAATATATGGGGGAAGAGGCTCCTAACTTAGGAGAACCAGGTTATCCTTCCCTACAATACTACTTTCATGAAGATAAATCTAAGAGAACTAATTAACAATGGCTTATGATGCAAAAGATGTAAAAGAAGAGGCTCCTAACTAAGGAGGTCCAGATCTACTATATCACAATCACCATTGCTTCAAACCAAAAATGCAGAAATAACTTCAAATGAGAAATGGAGAATGAAATTCAGTTTTAGTTCAAGATCAAAAAGAAGGGGAATTTCCCTAGAGATTCTGAACATTGTTAGAGAGAGCTCTGATATCCGATAATGGCCAAGGGATTAAGCAGGGTTTTGGCTTCCTCTTCAATTGGCGGTACCAGGGATTTACCTCAACGGATTTGGGAGCTACTCGCCGCTGCAGTATGGTGGTCTCCTTACCAGACTTCATCGCCTGAGGGTTTTCAGGCCATAGAACTTTTTTGCCAAATGAATCGATTCGGTTTCCAGCCCAATGATTTCACCTTTGGTAGCATTCTACCAGCGTACTCGGATCCGGCCACTGTGAAGGAGATCCCTGGACAAATAGTTATCCGTGGATTTGAACAAAACGTCATCCTGGGGTTTACCCTCGTGGATATCTACGCAAAAAATGGGCGCTTTGAGAATGCACGCTATGCGTTTGATAAAATACCTCAACCAGACGTAGTCTCCTGGACGACTTGGATTGCAAGAAATTTACAGAATGGGTGTGTTGGTGAAGCCCTGGATCTCTTTCAGACAACTCCCCAGAGAACTGTGTTCTCTTGGACAGCAATGATTTCAGAATATGTGCAAAATGGACATGGTGGAGAGGCACTGGAACTTTTTCGGCAAATGCAGCTTACCAGGGGCATGAAGATCCATGCACAGGCCACTAAGAGTGGGCTTTTTCAGGCCGATGTCTTTGCAGAAAACGCCTACATAGTCATAGATGGAAACTTTGGTAGCATAAGGAATGCATACAATGTGTTTGGGAAAATGCGCCAGTGAAATGCTATCTCCTGGACGGTAATGACGGCTGGATTTGAACAGGGAGAAAAAATGGAGCGCATTCATGGCGTTACTGCAAATAAGAAACCAACCAGCTACGAGGTGTCCACTTTGTGCACGACGGGCGCCTCCCCTCATCTCTTTCCCCTGCGGAAAATGCAGGAAAGGAAGACCCTGCATAGCTCCAGCAGCCTATTGTCTCAGATCTGTAGAGACAAGCAGAACCCGGGTCACTCTGCCTCATTCCAGATCTTGATCAAGCTTATCTCTGGCAAAACCCTGCTTCAATGGGTGAGAGCGTCGAATCCAGTGCAAAGCCTCAAGCAGGCGCTAGAAATCAAGCTGGGGATCCCCTCTGCAGCACAACGACTTCTCCACGAAGGTAAACAACTCGAGGACCTTTACCCCTTGTCGTTTTACAGCATAAAGAGAAATTCCTCCATTGCTCTTACCCTTCGTCTAAGAGGGGGCGCGGCAGGAAAATCATCCTCAGCTGAGGCATTTTCTTATAAGGATGCTGTACACGCGAAGCTGCCTAAGAGAACAGCTCAACCTGCTCACGCTCCCAAGCCGTTTTTGGTGGACAAGATGGAGGAAACCCCCTCCATAGAAATAAGGCATCCCTCGCTAGATGAGCAAACCCAACAATATGTGATATATGGCATTATCTGCAGGTTTAATGGGCTATGGCCACGCATAGCAGACCTCTACCAATGGCTCCACTCTTACTGGACCAACAACTGCAAGGTTTTTCTATGTTCAAAAGGATTCTTCATCGTAGTGTTTGCCTTTGATGAGGACTATCAAAAAGCCTTAACTGGTGGCCCATGGTTCTGGGGAGCAGCTGGCTCATTCCTCACGCCTTGGTTCCCAGATTTCGATCCCTCTACAGCAGTCATCACCAAACTCACCATCTGGGTCAGACTTCCAAACCTCCCAACGAATCTCTGGCACTTCGCAGTATTCCAAGGGATTGGCAACTGTCTAGGCCGCCTCTTAGACACAGATACCTCTATAGGGGAAAAGGGCTTATATACTTTTGGATTTGTGCAGAAATAGACATAAGCAAAGGACTCCCGGACCAGATCAATCTCAAAATTGGAGATTTTCATTGGACCCAATGTTTGGATTACGAGAATATAGCCTTTCGTTGCCGCAACTGCCATCATACAGGTCACCTTCAGAGCTCATGTCCCATGATGCCAGCCCAAAAGAAGAAAGCCAACTCAAAGCAGAAGTCCAAAAGCTGGATGCCTCATGATCCTCCACCCATGGACGATTTCAGCTCTGATGAAGAGGAAGAGATCAAGGAAGGTGTGGCAATTGCATCGGAACTGGATCCGTCCCCGGCAGGTCCTGTGGATTCGGCCGTCATACCAGCCTCTCAGAAAAGGATCCATGAATCCTCCACCTCGGACTCAGACAAGGAGACCTCTCCATCAGCTCATCTCAGTTTGCAAATCAGACCAGCTCAGCAAAGCCCTCATGAGTGGGTCAAAGTTGGTAAAAAGAAAGGGAAAAAATGTAAAACAGTGGATTCTGCACATGTTGGGTAGAATCCTTGGGTCAGATCTTGCCCTCTTGTTCTTCTTGTTTCTTCTTTCTCAGCTCTGATCTCTACTGTTTCTCTCTTAGGAGCCGAGGTGGACCACCAATCCTTTCCGGCTGCCTTTGTTCTTGCTTTTCCTGTCTGTAACATCACTTTGTACCATACGTTCTCCTAATAGATTTAGTTTTACTGAGAAAAAAGAAGAAGAAGGGGAATTTAAATTAAATTCCTTTGTGTCCCTTCATATGTAGATTATAATTAAACCAATATTCATTCAGCAATCATCACACATCTAAATACATTTGAAACAAAAACTAGTCTATGAAAACTATGAAAATTGAACCAAGAAGTGTACTTGCTTGGTGTGTGGGGCCCTCCACCCTTGCCTTGCACACTTGAAGAAATCTTAGCTACAACAACTTTAGTAAATCAACCAAGCATGAACAACAAATTGGAATGAAACACGTTCTTCAAATTAGCTCCCAACTCAAATTATACAAAAGTTACATATAAATTCCATTACCAAAAGCCATTAAAGTCTTGGCTTTAAATAGAGGTTTAATAAAACAAACTGATCTATATTATCTCTAACACTCATACCTACTCATATCCACCTATCTAAGTCAAACTCATCCAATTCATCCCAAGAAATATGGTCAATCCCATAAAATCTCAAAACTACCCTATTTCCTAAGGATTTTCTGGTGACTAGTCATGTTTGACCAACCTTGACCGTGCCTAATAAAGCTTGTTCTAGCCTAACCAAGTGGAGTTAGCTCAGTCCTAGTTCCCAATTTGTCCATCCATGCATCAAACTCGAGCCCAAGTGTCTTGCAAATATGTCATCCACATAACTATTACGGGAATTTCTGATTCAGTCCAAAATTGCACTTGAAACTCAATTTTCATAAAAACTTCTATAAATTGCAAAATTAAAATTAAACACCTGAATATGCATAAAATACATCAAAATGATATGGATGTGATGGAAAATGGATGGAAAATATAAGGATTAAGTAGGTTTCCCTAAGTAAAAATAGACCAAAACTGAGGGCCAACAGTTGCATTGGCTATTTTATTTTACCTAACCAGCAGTTGGACAACTAATTAGAGTAAGTAGTTAGGATTTCATTTTGAATAAATTCATTTTTTCAGTAGCAAGTTTATGTTAGATCAGATTTCAGTTTGCAGAAAAGGATGTATTTTCAGTTCAAGAGTTTTAGTCACAGAGATTATACAACAAAGCATATACATGTTTGGGATTGGCCTAATGGATTAGGCTACTAGTCGATGGTGTTCTTGACATCTTATAAGGAGATTCCATCCCCATGTGGAGCCACTGTTAGGTTCCTATACCAATAGGAGTCATAATTTTGAATGACTAAGGTTAAGCCTTGTAATATTGTACATACCTTTGCTTTTTGCAAATGTTTTCGATATTAAAAAATTAAAAAAATGTAAAGAGGGTTTGCCCTAAAAGAAAAATCAAAGGACAAAAAGAATAAGAGAAGGTAAAAAAAATGAAAATATATGAACCACAAAAAAAACAAAAAGAGACCATGAAAGTGTGCAAGTCTAAATGCCACTACTATTTACTTTTATGCATAATAATGATTGTGTGCAGCTTGTTATTCATGCCACAATCCATGGTAATCAAACTATTTAATCTTGGTTATTTCATGCTTTGAATTTTATGTTTTTAGTTAGAGAAAAAAATCTGACCAAACAACTTAATCTTGGCAAATCAGTAGATGGGTAGAGAAATAAAAGGAGCTTATCAGTTTAATCTGAGTCTTTGGAAGATATAAGGTTAGAATTAGATAGATTACTTTTCAAAATAAAAATAGATGATAATTGTTTGCTAGTCTAAATGCACCCAAATAAAATGAAGAAAAAATGTTAGGGTAAGTAAATGGGTGAGTAGAAGAAAGGTTGCTGAACTATAAAGTTGGTTGGATCAAAAAACATGCATCATTCTTAGACACATATTTCTATATGTATGGTCAGTTATGGAGGCAAAAACAAAGGTTTGCAAGTTAATATGATTAACTCGCCCTCATTCATTTTTCCCCTTACTAATTTCCTATCCACAAATATGTTCTAATAGTTTAAATCCTTCAAGTCAAAGACGCTCAGAGAATTTCTCTGAATTTTGGTGAGACCGGACCCTCATATTAATGACTTATGGACATCAAGTGTTAGAATCCCCTTCATAAAAATCATCCCCCTTCACTACCCTAATAAAACCCCTTTTCCTAAGGATAAACTTCAGTTACCTAGGAAAAGTGAAAACCCCCATGTAAATCCTATTTCATTCAAAAACCCATAAAATACATCTTATCCTAAGTATTAAGTGTATGTAAATAAAGTGTGCAGATATTACATTAACATTTATACTTAAGGGTATATTCACTCCGCCAACTTCATATTGATTTTTAACTTTATTATATAATTCCCATGATATATTTTCCCTTATATTAATTAAATCCGCTATATAAATATTCCCATCCTTAGTTTTAATATAAAATATATAATTTACCCCATATCCTGAAAAAACCCACTTAATTCACCAAATCTTGGTAAACCTAAGTTAATCCCGTCATTAAGTTCCACCCAATCCCTTAACCTCGTGAGTAACCCCATGTTAATCACAAACCGTCATGGTTAAGGCCTCTCGGCCCCCCCTAAACTCCTGTTCATTTCCTCCGCTCAAGTTTGCCACTCGACTACCGTTCGATCAACCGTGCCCTCATCTGACAGTCTATAGCCATATCTACTTCACCCGACGGCCGATCGTTACCCACTCGATAAAGGAGTTTTTCTTGACCCCTCCAATGCTACATGTCAGGCGTGGAGGTAGCTCGGGTGACCCCTACCAAATACAACCTTCGCCACAAAAGCGATGCAATGGCTTGGAAAAACCACCTCCCCGCAGAAGACAAGACCTTCATTGTTCACTTAACTAATCCCACGCCAAATTTAAAAAGTTTCTCATTAAAAACCTGAAAACCCTCATTTTCATTCTTTTTTCCCCATTTCACAGTAAAACCTATCTAACCCTTCCGGCGCCACCTTGAATCTCTGCAACACAATTCGACCTCTGATTACTTTCAAAACATTGCCACGACTTCTTCCGTAGACATCCTTGTGCAATAAAGCCATCAATTGCCTTTCCTACCAACCTGTGTTTTATTAACCAATTGTTGTATTTTGCAGGTAGTTAGCAGAAGACCAGAGTTTGGATAAACAATTTTGTTACTAGTCACAAAGCTTGTTTACTCCAAGACTTGAAAAGAAATTTATTCAAAAGCCTATATTAAGAAGAAGAAGACAATTATACACAAAACATAGAAGAAATCATCAACACAGAGACATTGACTGTCAAAACAAAGGAACCAGACATAGTATACAATTAGAAGACAAACAGTTATAACATATAGAAAGTTGATCGATATCCATTACCATATGCTGATACATATCAAAACTAAATGATTTACTATTGAAATATGCAGTAAAAAGTTAAAATGTACAGTGAAATTAAAAAAATAGTAAAGGATATTGACAAGTCATCAAATACAAGTGTATAAGATGAAAGTGTATAAGATGAAAGTGTATTAGTACAAGTGTATCAGATTGAAAAATCAAAGTGAAAAAGATGAAAACAGAGCAGAAATGGTACATCTTCCAGAAATTTCCTGCTTAAGTCATAATTTTTCCGAAACTATTTTGGCCAATCCAAGATGCATTTTGAGAAACTGGAGGAGGTTTGTGTTCCTAAAAAGCCAATATACGAAAGCCTATCTCAATTTTTACACAGGTATTAAAAAAAAGAGATAAATGCATATCTTCAGAGCCTATTTTTCGCACTGTGCAAAGTCCTATTTTTGACATCTTTGTTTAGAGAATATTGTGAACAACTGGAGATGAATTTTGGGAAAATGAGAGAATTTTATCTCAATAACATACTTACCTATCATAACCTCTTTCAGTTTTTACATATCTATCTCGGATTGGGATATACAAAGGTATCACTGAACCCTAAGTTTGCAGAATTTCTGGGGTAGAATGCACAAAGGAAGGAGGTAGTTGGTGACTTGGAAGCCTCATCATCAATTAAGAGTTTCCATGAAATTAAAATTTTTCTTCTTTTTCACCATCAATCTATAAATATAGTACCAAATAGATTCATTATTTTTTAGTGTCATTTATTTAAGTTCTACTAATGTAAAACAGTTTGAGATATTTGTAAAACCAACCTTGATATATTTTCAAGATATTTCAGTTTAGAATTTGTATAAGTACTTCTTCATTTGAAGTATTTTGTGGTGGATTCTTAGACATTTCTATAGAATTCTTGATCAAAAGACTATAAAGCCATTGGAGCATTGATTGAGCTAGCAAGCTGGATTGATGAATAAAGACCAGCTATTTCAAAGGATTCATGTGTTGAGCAAAGTGCAGACAAGTATTTTCTCACGTTGTTGTTATCTTTCTTAAAGTTTTTCCATAATGTATATCTGAATTTGAATGCTATAACTAGATTATTATCTCAGAATTTATTTAATTACACTCTGTTTTAACAGTTAGGCAAATACATGTTTTCTACTGATATCTAAGTTAAAGAATTCTTAATTGCTCCTTAGTTTAGGTTGTTTCTTTATAATCTATAGCAAATGATTCTTAATTTCCCTTTGTTTCTGATTACCCTCTATTCCTCGTTTCAATCTTGGTCTGAGAATTCTTAATTTCTCTCTCACCCTGGTTAAAATATTTTCACCCCTCTGGCTCAAAGACCCGCACTCTACTATGCTATCTTGCCCTTTGAACATTCCCTTTAGTGAGTTGATCTAGTTCTCCTGCCCTTTTGTTGAATCCATAGCCTAATGGTCTAAAGACATCATTATATCCATCTGTTTAAAGAACCCCACCACTCAATCTTCAATACAAATCAAAAGCCCCCTAAATATTCATAACTAGCCTAAAATTCAAACAAACATAGCTAAATCATATAGAGAGAGCCCTCTCTCAGCCTAGGTTGGCTAGAGCCTATGCCCCAAAGTTGGTTTGTAGTTATCTTGGTGATTTGTTTCTTTAACCTTGAGAAAATACTAAGTGATAACATAGTCAAACGAAAAAGAACCACAACAAAATCATAATTCTCATTCCTCTTCCAGAAAGAAGTCTTGTAAATTTCCTCTTCTTTGATGTGTACTTGATGATATTATGATCTTAAATCAATATCCGATAACAGTATTGCTCCCTTCAACTGATCAAACAAGTCATCAATCCTCGACAAAGCATACCGTTCTTGATTGTCACTTTGTTCAACTGCCTGTAGTCAATACACTTGGTCTAATGTATCCCTTGTCAAGCATTTCCTTCAACTCCAACTTCAGTTCCACTAACTGGGGTGTGCTCATCCTGTAAGGAGCCTTTGATGCTGGTGTTGCCCCTAGAACAACGTAAACTTTGAAATGGGAACTCATATGATTCCCTTTTTTTGAGGTAGAAAAAAAATCATCTGATTTTGAAAAACGATGATTCAGAATACACTTTTTTCGAAGCATATTTTTGACACTTTTTATTTTCTTATGTATCAAATATAAATATTTGTTTTAAATGTTAGTGATTTTCATGTTGATTTTGAAATGTGTTGGTGCAACATCAACCCTTTTTTTAGAGGGCTTATTTTTGACACTTTACATTTTCTAATGTATTAAGTGTGGATATGTTTTTTTAAATGTTACATTTTTGACACTTTAAATTTTTTTATGTTGAATTGTTTTTTAAATGTTGATTACTTAACAAATTTTCTAGTTGTCTTATTTCTCTTTTTTTAAATGTTCATTATTAAAAATAAATATAAAAATATATATATAAAAGACAAAAAAAACATAAAAATTGTGAAAAAAAAAATACATATTTTGTAAACGAAAAAGAATAAAAAAAATATATTATATATATATATATATATAAAACAAACCTCATTAAAAAAAAAAAACTAAAAAAATTAACCAAAGAACTTAAAACCATTTTAAATAAATTTAAAAAGATATTACAAACAAACAAAAATAAATTTTTTAAAACTATTAAAAATAAATTAAAACATTAAAAAAAAAACAAAAAAAATCATATGTAAAGAAAATGATAACTAATTAAAAATATATATATATATATATATATATATTATATATATTATATATATATATTATTAAAAATTATTAACATTACAAAAAAAATTATTAACATTACAAAAAAAAAAAAAATTGGTGCCCAACTCCTCGCCCAGGGGCTGGGGAAGCGCGACCACGAGCGGGCGGAGTTGCGTCTAGCTCCGCCCACCTACAGCCTCACCCCTGGGCAGGAACTGAGGTCCCCACCCGCAGTTGCGCCCCTCGGGCCCCTAGGCAAGGAGTTGACATCTAATTCTAAAAATTGGACCTTAGTTCCCACCAAGGTGCCTGAGGGGCAAAGCTACACCTGTGGCCACGCCCCCTAGGCCCCTCAGTGGGAGCTTCACTCGATTTTCTTTTTTGTTATTTTTTTTAATGTATTGTTAATATTTTTTTTAAAGATTTTAATTTGTTTTTCAGTTAAATTATGTTTTTTTTTTTTTTTAATTATGATTTTTTTTTGTTTTTTGTTTTTGTCATGTCTAACATAATTTTCTTTTTATGTTTTTAATTTATTTTCAATTAGTTTTTAATTTTTTTTGTTTACTTGTAAATTTGTTTTTAAATTATTTAAAATGGTTTTAAGTTTTTTTGGCTGATTTTTTAGTTTTTTTTTTTTTTAATTAGATTTGTTTTTCATTTTTTAGTTTTTTTAGAATTTGTGTATTTTTATTTATTTATTTTTATATGTTAAAAAAATGTTTCTTATTTGTATTTTATTTTTATTATTATTTAATATATATATATATATATATATATATATATATTATATATATATATATATATATATATATATATATGTTTTTTTTTTTTTTGAAAATATGTTCTTCTATTATTATTTTCTTTATTATCTTTTACTTTTACTTTTATTTTTTAAGTTCTTATCTTTTATAGGTTAATTTTGTTTTTTTATATAACATTTTTATGACTGATTTTTTTGGTTAATTTTGTTTTTATTTATTTATTTTTTTTTATGTTTCATTTTTTTGGTCATTTTTTAATTTTATGTTCTTTTTTGAATATATATTTTTATTTATTTTTTTTTCATTTGTTTTTTTAAATTTATGTTTTCATTATTCTTTTGAAATTTTATTTATTTATTTATTTTTTCGAAATCATAATAAAATCTTTTATGTTATTATTTCGAAATGTTGAAAATTTATCGGGTAAAAAAAAAAAAAACAACTTTATTTCAACATCAACACTTTTCGTGTTTAGGGTGTTTTTTGTACAATTTTTGCACAAAAATTTGGTTTTCACTACCATTTTTAAAACATGTTGAAAATTTACCTTAGAAAAAAATTATTATTCTAGCATCAACACTTTTTATTTTCGAGTTGATTTTTCATGTTTTTTGGGGATTTTTTGGCTAGAGTTCTTGCTTTGAGTTTATAATTCCTGTTTCAAGTTTACATTGTTCTAGTATCAAATCAATAGAAAATTCCAATTCCCTATGAGGTGGTAATGTCATTGAAATCTATGCAAGGAATACATCCTGAAACTGTTGTAAAATCGGGTATCTGCTCAATACCTCTACATCCTCAACATCCATACCTTTATCACTAGAAATATGCATTGCAAACAATGCATACCCTTTCCTATGACTACACTTTGTGTGCATAGCTGTAACCATTTTGAATGAGGTAACTTTCTTTTTACGTTGCAAGATTCTCTATTCACCTTTGTCATCCAAGCACTGAATAACATTGTCACAAGAATCCACCTTAGACCTATGAAGATACAACTAATCCATATTCCAAAGCATATTGTATGATTCCCACAGAATAAAATTCATATGCACTGAAATATGCATACCATTCAACTCAAATGCACAAGATCATACCAATGATGAACTTTTTTTTTTAGTACCTATAGGCAACTATACCAACCAAGAATCTACATCCACTTATTTACTCAAACCACACTCACCCACTAGGTCAGGGTTAACATAACTATAATTAGATCCAGGGTCAATCAAAATAGAAACAACTTGATCACAAATCTTACCATCCATCTCGATAATATATGACTAGTGATCCATCTGCCTGATATCCAATGCTGCATAGATCCAAGGAATTCTCTAGCCAACATCCCCAACTGTTTGTGCTTCCTGTGCACTATAGATCTAAGGCCTACCAGTCTGATATGACGGGAAATCCTTTTTGAGATGCTCCTTGCAACATATCCAACATTGCAATTGTCCCTTACCATCACCTCTATTCTACTGCCCTTCAGGCTATGACCCATGTCCCTTTCCAACTACATTAAACTTCTTTTAAGGAACAACATTTTCATTTTCACCAACATCCTGAGGTCTTGTTTGCTTCGGTGTCCATTTACCTTTAGCTTTATCTTTCCATTTTCATCCTTGCTGAGACTATGTCTTACGCTTTGATTGCTCATATAAGTGCTTCAACTTTCCAATTACTTCTTCAAGTGACCAAGACTCATCATACTCAATTTGATATTTAAATGCTAATGGAAATCCATTAATAAATCTATGAAACTTGGCTTTCTTATCCTTAAGATATGGTACACACCTCAGTATCTCCAAGAACTTATCATATACTCATCATCTGTGATCGATCCCATATTTAGCTCATAGAACTCGTTAGCTTTACTGACATAGTACCTCTTTGAAAAGTACTTGTTTCTAAAAAGTCTTTTGAATTCATGCCAACTCAACTCATCTATCATGAACTGCTTCACATTTTCCCACGAGATGTTTGGTTTCCCTTTAAGGCTAAAAATAACTATCACGACCTTCATGTTCTCTGTTAAGTCATCCAATATTAGGTCCATATGCTACTAGTGTAGCCTCTTATTGTTATTAGTAAAACCCCCTTATTGTATTGCTGTGTCCATGTAGTCCCCATATTATTATTATTGTTCCCCATAGAAGCCCACTATATTTATTGTTGTGCCCTTACAATATTATTGTTATGTAGGCTCTAATTATATTATGACCCCTTAGACTCCTATATATAGAAAGGAGGTATTTTCATTTGTATCATCCAAGAATTTTTCATTTGTGTAATGTAGAGGTTTCCCCCTCGAAGAGGCTAATTTTTAATTCGTTGATATATCTCTTCTTCTATTTTGTGAGTTGGTTGCATAACATTTGATTTCAAAGCTTTGGATTCTTGGGTTTCACTGCTTCAAACAAGCTATCATGGAATTTTCTCTATAATAGTTTTTCTATGAAGGTTCAGAAGCTGAAATTATTATGACAAGGGGATGAAATCTTGATGAACGTTTTGTAAAAATTTAAGATCTTTATTTTCTCTCTGTTCGGAGCTATGATCCAAGGGAGTCAGGGTTTTTGCAGGCTCTTGAATTCCATCTCAAACAGGAAACCTTGGTAAAATCGTCATAACTTTCTATGGAAGCATCGGATTTAAATTTCGTAAAACGTGATGGAAAGAGGACAAAATTTGGTTTGTTGGTATCATTTTCATGGCTGGAGGTAGAAACAGTGACACATGGAACTTTGTACATGTTTTCTCTATTAAACTAGTGTATAATCAGGTCATCATGGGAGATGGGCATAAGTTTTTCTTAGAGAATCCAATCTCAATCATACTTGTGGGGATGGAAATAAGACTCAGAGGGCTACCATAAAATGAAATTTTGAACCTTGGAGATCTAAAATTAAAGAGTTATAAGAGATTCAATATCGAGGTCATATAAAGCAAAAAAAAATGTCCGTAGTTTTTAAAATTTGCATAAGTTTTGTTTGAAAAAATAGTTTGAAGTGATTCAAAAGGAATAGAGAAGCATAAATATCATTAATTGATGACCCGAAGAAAGAAAATGGAAACACCTAGTAAGAAACCCGAAATATCTACTATCACACATGAAGAAGAGGAAGAAATGCAACAGGATATATCAAAATTATGTGGCCAAGTGTAACAACTTTCACTCTCACAAAAATTAATAGAAGCTAAGATGGATCGTTTGAAGAATGGCATGGAAGCTAAGATAGACACTATAAAAAGGGACATGGGATTTTTGAATGATGGTTTAAAATCAGGCATGGAAGCAATGATGAATGTCAAGATAAGAGGATATACACCAGGAACCAACCCCAGAGAAAGAAGAAATGAATCCGACCATATCTTGTAATGCATTGACAGGAGTTACCACTCAAACTCTCAAGATAGAAGGACATATCAAGAAGAAAAAGGCTAATAATATTGATTGATTTGGGTAGTATTCATAATTTTATTCATTGTAAGATAGATAAGGAATTGAATTTATTCTTATATCTAACACCATAGTGTCAAGTGATGTTTGCAAATGGAGGAACCATAAGGTGCTCTGGAAAGTGCAATAATATCGTGTTATCCATGGGAGAATATTTATTGAATATTCTAATGCTTTTCATTCCAATGGGTGGTTCTGATGTTGTACTAGGAGTCTAATGGTTCCAATCTTTAAGTACGATAGCTTTTAATTTTCAAGTAATTTTCTTGAATTTTTTTTGGGAAGTAAAGGAAGTTGAATTAAGGGGTATCACAACGAAACTAGGAAAGATAATCAGCTCTAATGGCATGACAAAGCTTCTAAACAAAGAAAAATAGGGCATAATTACATGATTATGTTCACTAGAGGTTCAAACAACGAAATCATCTATTTCTCCATATCTCCAAAATGTCTTGGACAATCATTATAAGGTTCAAGCAATGGAAGATCACATTGAGAATCAACAATAAGTTCTCCAACTCTTAAAGGATAACCTCACTTTGGCGTAGAATTGAATGAAACAATAGGTAGATCAACATAGCAGTGAAAGAAGTTTTGATGTAGGCGACTGGTTATTTTTACAGCTACACCATACAAAAAAATTTCCCTCAAGAAAGATATGAAGGATAATAAATTATCACCAAAGTACTATGGTCCTTACAAGGTGTTGCAAAACATTGGTACTGAATAAAAATTGGAGCTTCCTTCATCTTCCCGAGTGCACCTAGTTCTCCATGTTTCATGCTTAAAGAAGGTTATAGGTGACAAGCTCCTAGTTCAACCAATATTGTCGGAACTTGACGAGGAAGGAAAAATCATATTGCAACCTGAAGCAGTCATGAAAGCAAGAACCTGACAACTACGAAATCCATCAATTTCAGAGTATGTCATAAAGTGGAAGAACTTGCCCGCTGAAGTTTCCATATTAGAGGATGAGAATTTTATACATAAGCATCTAGAACTACTCAAACATTGAGGAGAAAACTTTTTTGAAGGAGAGGAGCATATTAGGTCCCTATAATACTAGTGTAGCCCCTTATTGTTATTAGTTCACCCCCCTTATTGTATGAGTGTGCCCATGTAGTCCCCATATTGTTATTATTGTGCCCCATAAAAGCCCAATATTGTTATTGTTGTGCCCTTAAAATATTATTCTTATGTAGGATCTAATTATCTTGTGACCCCTTATACTCCTATATATAGAAAGGAGGTCTTGTCATTTGTATCATCCAAGATTTTTTCATTCATTTAATGTAAAGAAGGTTTCACCCTCGAAGAGCCTAATTTTGAAGTCGTTGATCTATCTCTTCTTCTATTTTGTGAGTTGGTTGCATAACAGTTAGCTCAAAGAATTTCTTCATCCCATGTAACAATGCCTTTGCATCTTCCGGTTTCTTCAACTCTAAATCAAATGTAGGTGTATTGGCTTTCTTGAACACATCTAGAAATAATACCTTATCATTCCTCCTATAAGGATGATAACGATGGTGACCATGATACCTATCTGAATTAGAACTAGAGTAGAACCCATGTCCATCACCTATCCTATCCAGTGTATCCAAGATATGTCATATCTAACAGTGTCATCTCTATTCAACCTGTTCCCACCATTAGACCTACTGCCATGTGCCTCATTAATTTTTTCCTTTTGTCCGCAACTAGCCTGTGATTATCCATGTCTCTAGAAGTCTGACAAGATCTGAAGGATATCTGCGTTGACTTCTACTTGTTTCTCCAATGCCTTAGCAAGTTTTTCCTATGACCGAATGATTCTGCCATTATCTTCTTTGAAACTTCTTATTTCCACCTTCATACTTCTGAAAGTGTATGCTATGTGAGGGGAGTATTCATCATCATGTTTCTAATATGATCTGTAAGGAGAGTCTCATGAATTTTAATCCACCATTTTTCTAGTCATATTTGATCTTCCTCCTGCATTTATACCATGTCATCTAAACCAAAATATGAACATAATCAACATATCTCACTGAAGTTCAGGGGAGGCTAACTCGTTTGCAATATCAATCAGATTAGCATGAAACATGTATAATCATATTCATAGCAATGTATCAATATCATATCAATCATTATCTAGCTACCTCATGCATGAAAACCATAACCATGGCAATGAATGTTGCACAAACATATAGACATTGATGTGAATAACCAATGCATATACGGTTGACATGCATTCATGACAACCACATCCCAACAAAAACATCAGTAACTTCTACATGTCAACACAACTATAACAATGACCACCACCATGCATACATAAGCACATGTACAACCTATACGCAGGCATGAAAAACACATTTTTCCCATCCCATCCAAGTGTTGAACCATGCTCTAATACCACAATGTGGTATCAAATATCACCCAAAGAGAACAGAAACCTACTTTGATACCACTCTGTAACAACCTCTTCTGACACTTACCCAAGTTCACCAGTCCATCGGGGTAAATATGTAACGAAGAATTACTATGATATGAATCAACCTCCTAGGTACAATTAAGGAAGTGGAATCATCCAACCAAAACTTTATTGGTTTCCCTCAAGTGCTACAGAACCCCCAAGGGCTAAAACACCCTCCCAGATGCCCAAATCCTGAGTTAACCCTCTTTTTCACTGACATTGAATCCTAGATGTTGGCACAACGCTACCTGAATTTGACTGCAAATCTCCAGTCACATGCATAAGTCTCCAAGGGAGTGACTACAATATTTTTCCCTTAATTTTGTTGTTGCGGCCGTGAGATCTGAGCCACTTTTTTAGGGCTAGTCTCCATACCACTTCCCAAAACTTGATGAAACTTTCAAGAGAAATAATTGACACTAGGAAAAACCCTTCCATACAAAACTTAGACAATAAATTAACCTATCCCAGTCTAACCATGACAGACATTCTGTAAAACATATGATGAACATGTCATCTACAGATCATAATTACATATATGAACATAGGGATCTCATACTTATTTGAGAATCATCAAGAAGGTTTGATGCCTCTCACGATCATTGCATTATAATATACTGGGTTATACATTCATTAACCATTCATTTATTAATCAAAACATGATAAGAGCCATAACTAGAATCTGTCATAAAACCATGCTTATAACTAACATATAACCAAAATAATAATAGTAATAGAACAACCATCAAAGCCGCATCATAAGAATATAAATTCTCATTAAATATAAGGGGAAAAGAGCTCTAATTAACATATCCAAATCCAACTAAGTCAGGGACTTCCACGTACCACCCAACCGTAGATTAGGCTCAACTAAATCTTTCTTTCAGCCAATCACCCCCGTGTCATATTCCAAGCATGAATTTGGGACTCACAACAAAACCAACCCAGGCTTCCTCAGTCTTTACAACATATCCCGCCATTACCGGTCAAGGGATTTCTATGCCCAAAACTCTCTTCTATACAACCACGCTTTACCGCAATCCTACCATTACCAATCAATGGATTCCTAGGCCAAACAATAAACATACACTACTAGGCTTCACCACAATCCTGCCAAAAATAGTCAAGGTATCACTAAGCCCTAAAAAAGGATGGATGCCCCTTTATTTATTCACTAATTCCTTGAATAATTTTACCGTCTCCACCCTTAGGCTTTATTGTGTATCCCGTGATTTCTAGTCAATGGATTCCTATGCCCTTGGGAATTTTCTTGGGACCACCTAACTCATTTCCAAAACAATCCAAAAACACATATAAACCAAAATGAAAGAACCCCATCAAACCATTCTTATCTAGAAATGAAAAAGAGACGATGAAAACCATTGTCACACCTGGAAAAACCCATGTGAATGACAACAAAAGAACCAATACGCACATGCATTTACCCTACATGCCAAAACTAAAAAGGAAACCATACATTCAACTTGATACCTGTAAGTAATCCCGTTGTAGGTGCTTTATCCTACTCTTCCTTTCTTGATCTTTACTTCCTTTTGCTTTCTTACCCTTGCTTTTCCTTCCTTCCTCCAATGCTAGAGTGATCCAAGAATGCTCTCTGTGTGCAAGAGTATGATAGAGAGAATAAAGAGAGATCTCTAAGCTAAAACTAACAAAAGTTTGTGAATTGATCCTCAAAAGCCTTTTATTAATGTTGGGCTCCCACCATAACCCCCTTATTTATGTAATAGGATCGAGTCATAGTTATAGTTAAGTAAAGAGTCAATAAATCCCATATTAATAATTGTATGTGGTTAACCCGCATTTAATGAAGGGACCACAGTTAGTTGCAAATGGGCCATGGTATTAGATAGATGGTATTAATAAGAACTATGGTATTGCTCCATGGTATTGCATGTACGAATCCTATATAAAGGATATAGACTCCCCTCAAGGAGCATCATGTCTTATTTTGTAATCGAGCTCTGCTCTATTGGAGGTTGCCCCCTCAAAGAGGCAAGTGAACATTGCTTTCTTATTAATAATATCCTTGTTGTTATTTCTCATTGTTCTATGTTCTGGGTATATTTCTTCACATATTTGGTATTCTGGTATCGTCTTGCAGGTTAAGAGCATAACAAGTGGTATCAGAGCACTTTCTAGGGCTGGTGGGATCTCCATTTTTTAGCAATTGTTTTTTTGGCTAGAGACGTGTTCCGACGTCTCTAAACCACGGGATCTGTTATTGAGCGCATAAACCTGCGATTTGGGGAGGCATGCACGCAAGAAATAGAAGAGGTGGTCATGCTTGTTGGACTCCCTTGTAACCCTTGTGGGTACCCTTTTGAGTAGTAGTGCATTAGACAGAACCGTGCATGGACTGTCTTCCAAGTACCCTCTGGGTATATCGACAGCTCCTAGCTCCCTTGAAACCTCGCCATAGATAAACTGTCGATTGTCTTGCTGATACAATAGATCGAGAACATCACTCGGAGAGATTACTCACCCATATGATAGGGTAGTTGGATTGTACGACTAAGGGTACGGTTGATCCTCCTTGGTTAGTGCCCTGAAAAATTGGGCCAACTACTACTATTAGACCCTTATGTATATTGTGATCTGTAGCACCTGACACTCCTAGAGATGATAGTTCCCTTATCTATCTTTGGATCACGCATAATCTGGGCCAGATCAGATCTCACAAGTGGGGTTTAGTCGCAGTAGCAGTAATCAGTTACACCATTCAGATCTATTAGATCCATCAGATCCACAGCAGCAATCAGTTCTGCCATTCAGATCTGCCATCCAAATCTGAGTAGTTGTGTGGGTTCCTATACCTGGGCATGATTTTCATAGGACTTTTGGTAGCATTGACATTTCCGAGATTTGACTACTGCAGTATTCCTAAGCAAGGAGTAAAACTCCATTAGGAGTAAGAAAAAAAAAGAAAGAAGTCTGAGACCCCCCCGGGGGCGCTTATTGGTGACTTAGCCCACAAGAATTTGGACGATGAGCTGAGCAAGGTGGTACTATTCAATTGTTAGTGCCAACAAATTCGGGCGGTCCCAAATCTCTAGTAAATTGGCTCGGTGCATGGTACAAACTAGAGCTCAAACTATGGTGAATGAGAGGATGGACAACCTTGAATCATCCTTGAAAGAGATCGTATCGCAACTAAAGGATTTAATGGCCACACTCTCTAAGGTTAAGGTGGAGGCATGCGAGGAGGCATATATTGGCAATGATAACAATGAGGGTGAGTCTAGCCAGTCCCTTCACCTCTTTGGCACCCACCAACAATCCCATCCGCAACCACCCAAGCTGGACATGTATAAATTTGTTGGCTCTCACCCGACAGCATGGATAGCACAAATGGAGCAATATTTCACACTAAATTACATCTTGGATAATGCGACCCAGCTTAGTGTGGGTATCATGTACTTGGAAAATGAAAGATGGCAATGGTGGTAATGGCATCAACATTTCTATGGAAGGCCTGTGACGTGGGAGACATTCAAAAAAGCTCTTATGGATCGCTTTGACCATGAATTCGACTTTTTAGGCCATCTCACTAAGCTCAGACAGACAGGAACAGTGAATGAATATATTGCAACCTTTGAAACCTTGGCATTCCACACTGGAGGTCTACACGATGATTTCTACACGGAATGTTTTGTCAGTGGTCTCAAAGAAGCCATACAAGTCCACCTTCGACTGCACCACACTAGCTCATGGTTGCATGCTTTCAAGATAGCTCATGAAGTCGAGCGTGCATTGGGGACCTAGTCCAATCGCCCAAATTTCATTGCTAACGGTCACCCCCCACAGGCTCAAAGCACTACCCAAACACTCAAGGTTCAAAAGGTGTCACCAGCAGAAATGGCAGAATGAAGAAAGTAAGGATTATGTTACTACTGTGATGAGAAATACTCCCCTAGGCATAAATGGAAGGAGCCCAATTTTTTTCAAATTGATGCTACTGATCACAGTGCATTAGAGGAAGCCCCACCACTTGAGTAACCAGAGGAGGAAGAAGAGGACAACCAGTAGGATAATGTACCTGAAGAACCAGTTATCTCACTGCATGCTTTGGCAGGGATTTCTTTGCCTCAAAATCTCAAAATCAGAGGTTTTATTAAGCATCGACCAATATTAGTCTTGACTGATAGTGGAAGTACACATAATTTTATCCATCAAAGAGTCACGGAAGCAGTGCATTGTTTTGTCCGAGCAGTTTCTAACTTCCAGGTCCAAATTGCTGATGGGGGAACAATGAAATGTGAAGGCCGTTGTGAAAATGTCAAAGTTCAAATGGGGGATTATCAATTAAATACCCACATGTTTTCGATACACATGGGAGGGTGCAAAATTGTCCTCGGTGCTGAATGGCTTCATACACTTGGCCCCACAATGGATTTCCAGGAGTTATATATGATCTTTAAGCAGAACAACCACACACATACCCTCCGCGGACTCCAAGCGGGAGCTCCCTCTATCATCAGCTCACATAGGATGGAAAAATTATTAAAAAAGGGACACCATGGAATTATAGCTCAATTTAATGCCATCCAGGCCTACGAACCCAATCCTGTTCATATTCATCCTGAGATGCAACAGATCTTAAACAACCATCTGCCAATCTTTGACAAGCCTCATGATCTTCCACCCTCGAGAGGGGAACATGATCATAGCATTACTTTGGTCCCAGGGGCCCAACTACCAAATGTGCACCCATACAGATATCCATTTGCCTAAAAGAATGAAATAGAAAAGATAATCAAGCAACTTTTGGAAGCAGGTGTCATTCATCCCAACATTAGTCCTTATTCATCATTGGTTGTCATGGTGCTCAAGAAAGATGGGGAATGGCGTATGTGTCCAGAATTCATGGCCCTTAATAAGTTGACAGTCAAAGATAAATTTCCAATCTCGGTTGTTGATGATTTGCTGGATGAACTAAATGGGGCTCAATTCTTTACTAAGCTTGACCTTCGCTCAGGCTACCACCAAATTCGCATGAAAGAAGTTGACATTCCAAAGACTACTTTCCGAATTCATGAAGGCGATTATGAGTTCCTGGTCATGCCATTCGGTCTTTGTAATGCCCCATCCACTTTTCAGAGCCTTATGAACCACCTGCTCAAACCATATCTCAGAAAATTTGTCCTTGTTTTCTTTGATGACATCCTCATCTACAGTCGCACCTGGGCCGCACATCTTCAGCATGTAGATCTGCTCTTGCAACTGCTCCACAAGCTTAAATTATTTGTCAAGATGTCCAAGTGTTCTTTTGGCATGGAAGAAGTTGAGTATTTGGGCCACATTGTGGGGTTTGAAGGTGTCAGGGTGGACCCCAAAAAGATCCAGGCAATGCAGGATTGGCCTCAACCTAAGACATTGAAGAGCCTGAGAGGATTTTCGGGTTTCACAGGCTACTATCAGAAATTTGTCCGCAATTATGGTCGCATTGTTAGGCCCCTCACTCAAATCCTCAAGAAAAATTCATTCCTCTAGAATGATGAAGCATAAAATACCTTTACAGCTCTCAAACATGCCATGTGTTCCACTCCAATCATAGCACTACTAGACTTCACCAAATCTTTTGTGATTGAATGTGATTCTTCGAGTACAGGTATTGGGGTGGTCTTAATGTAGGAAGGTCGACCCTTGGTCTTCACGAGCCAAAAACTAAGTGGGAAGAATCTGGGACAATCTACCTATGAGAAGGAGATGATGGCCATCTTACATGTAGTAGATACCTAGCGACCATACTTATTGGGTTACATTTCCAAATCCGCACAGACCATCAAAGCCTTAAATATTTTTTGGAGCAATGCCTATCCTCACCACAACAAAATAAATGGCTCGCTAAAATGCTGGGATATGATTATGAGATAATTTATAAGAAAGGGAACGAAAATATTGTAGTAGATGCGTTATCCCGCCAATTTGAGGAGGAAAGTACCTTTCTCGCAATTTCCCTTCCCATTCTAGAATGGATTGAAGAAGGTCACAAGGAATGGTTTTCAAATCCCTGGCTCTCCCAACTCATTAATGAATTGCAGGCAGATCCAAATTCCACAGCGGGCTACTCATGGCAAGATGAGATTCTTCGCTACAAGGACAAAGTCGTAATATCACCAACATCCACCCTCAAAAGCCACATTTTGGCGGAGTTGCACTGATCTCCCACTGCAGGACATTCATGATTTCAAAAAACGTATGCTCACACTCAAAGATATTTTTTTTTGGACAAGCATGAAAAAGGACATTCTTACTTTTGTAGCTGAATGCGACATTTGTTAGTGCCACAAAGGAGAAACAGTCAAATCCCCAGGCACATTATAGCCATTTCCCATCCCGGCCTCAATCTAGACGAAGGTTTCTATGGATTTCATTATGGGTCTTCCAAAGTCAAGAAAAGGTCAGTCATCATGGTGGTTGTGGACAGACTTTCTAAGTATGCTCATTTTTTCACCCTACCCCACCCTTTTACACCAACTTTGGTCGCTCAATCTTTCATGGATCAGATCTTCAAATTGCATGGCATGCCCACTTCCATTGTGTCTGATCGTGACCCAGTCTTCACTAGTAACTTTTGGCAGGAACTTTTCTGGCTACAAGGTACTCAACTACAACTCAGTACTTCCTATCATCCACAAACTGATGTTCAAACTGAAGTAGTCAACAAATGTCTGGAAACATACCTTAGGTGTTTCACTTCAGAAAAGCAACATCTCTGGGTACAGTGGTTACCTCTAGCTGAATGGTGGTATAACACCATCATGCCACGACCAAAATGACTCCATATGAAGCAGTTTATGGTCAACTCCCTCCTTCCCTTACTTCTTATATCAAGGGATGCTCGAAGGTACAAGCAGTGGATCAACTCCTACAGAACTGCACAACCATGCTAGCCCACCTTAGAGATAATCTTCATCAAGCTCAAAACCGCATGAAGTAATAGGTAGATCAACATCGCTCAGAATGCCAATTTCAAGAAGGGGATTAGGTATTTTTGAGGCTACAACCCTATAAACAAAAATCACTCAAAGAAAAGGGTTGTTAGAAACTATTGTTAGGACATTCCGACACATAGGAATAGTTAAGTATTACTTGGTCTAGTATAAAGTTAGGTAAAGTGTGTTTCTTTACTATGTACATTTGTAACTTACAATCTGATGGTCACGATATGTAGTGATCCGACGGTTCATTCTCTCCTCGGTATTACTGACACTTGATCCATGGCTTAA
>APFE030267306.1:24689-50312 GCA_000404065.3 Pinus taeda | reverse complement strand
CTACTCTTGAACATATTTCTTCTTCAGATGATGAAAGTGAGGATGAAAATCCTCCCCCACCTTCTCAGGATCCTCCTTTAGCTCCTTCACTTCCAAAATGGGTCTGTGCTACTCAGGATGCAGCAGGTGATCTTGCCGGTGATCCTACAGATCAACGCCATACACGTTCTCAGTTCGAAAGAGCCTCTTCTTTACTGGCTCAAGTCTCAGCAAATTATGATCCTGACACCTTTACAGAAGCTTCAGGCCATCTAGATTGGGACGCACCTATGAATGAAGAATATCGTTCATTATTGGCAAACGATACATGGGATCTTGTTCCTCTACCAAAGGGACGAAAACTTGTTAGATGCAAATGGGTTTACAGAACCAAGTATGGACCAGATCGGAAAGTTGATAAACATAAAGCTCGTCTTGTTGCTAAGGGCTTTTCACAAGTTGAAGGCATTGACTATACTGAAACCTTCTCCCTTGTTGCCAAAATGAACTTTGTCCGCCTTGTTCTTTCCCTTGCTGCCTCTTTCAAATGGGAAGTCCATCAGATCGATGTTAAATCCGCCTTCTTGCATGGGGATTTGCATGAAGAAATCTATATGGAACAACCTATTGGGTTTATACAAACAGACTCCAATCTTGTATGTCGGCTTAAGAAATCCCTTTATGGTCTCAAGCAAGCTCCTTGGGCTTGGTATGCCGAAATGGATAGCTTTCTTTTAGAATCTGGATTTTCTAGGTGTCATTCTGACAATACTGTCTACACCAAGAAAGTGGGCAAGTCTCTTATCATTCTTGTTCTGTATGTTGATGATCTTATCCTCACTGGTAGTGATCCCAACCTTATCATCCATGTGAAGTCCAGCCTTAAAAAGAAGTTTGAAATGACAGACTTAGGACACTTACATTATTTTCCCAGTCTTCAAGTCTTACAATCCAAGGAAGGTATTTTCCTCTCCCAGTCCAAGTATGCATGTGATCTTCTACGCCATTTTCACATGGAAGATTGTAAGCCAACTCCTTCTCCCTTTCAGTCTGGAGTCAAAATTTCAGTCACTTGTACTTCCCCTGAAGTTGATGCTACCTTATACCGTGAACTTGTAGGAAGACTTTTGTATCTAACCCATACTCGTCCTGATCTTTCCTTTGCGGTTGGTCTTATTGCTCGGTTTATGCAAACTCCACATGAAATTCATTGGAAAGCAGCTAAAAGAATACTTCATTATGTTTGAGGTACAGTTAAGTTTGGCATTCATTATAGTGCCGAAGAATCTCTTCTATTGGTTGGTTTCACTGATTCTGATTGGGCTGGTGACCCTGATGATCGAAAGTCTACTGCCGGTTATGTGTTCACTCTTGGTTCAGGACCTATTACATGGGCTTGCAAGAAACAAGGTGCCATTTCTCTTTCTTCAACAGAAGCAGAATATCATGGTGCCGTAGAAGCTAGTAAGGAAGCCTTGTGGCTTCGTCAGATCCTATCAGAGTTTGGCTTTTAGCAGTAGCATCCGACTACACTTTGGTGTGGTAATCAAAGTGCCATTCAACTATGCAAAGATCCAGTCCATCATCAGTGTAGCAAACACATTGAACTACACATGCACTTCATCAGAAAGCTCATTCATGACCATGTTCTTTAAGTGCAATATTGTTCAACATATGATCAAGTTGCAGACATCTTTACAAAGGCTCTCACAGAGACGAAGTTCACTAATCTTCGATTATGGTTGGAGTTCAGGAAGTTGTCACTAAGGGGGGATAGGCTCTAGTGCCTCCTTCCTTCTCCTATTGTGTCATATTTGTAAATCCTTCAATCCTATCCCAAGTTGTTCTCGAGGGGAGTTAGGATATTCCGGTACCTTACATTAGGAATTAGTTAAGTTTAACTTGGTCTAGTATAGAGTTAGGTAAAGTGTTTTCTTTACTTATGTACCATTTGTATACTTGACAGATCTGACGGTCACGATATGTAGTGATACACGGTTCATTCTCTTCTTGGTATACGACACTTGATCCAGTTCTTAACACCACTATTGGCCATGAATCTCTATTAAAGCTTCAGGAGGGTCATTGCTAGGTTAAACCGTTCACGAGGAGAAGCTTATGTAAATTTTTCATTCTTTTATTAATTAATTCCGCCTGATAAGTGGCCGGCGTTTGCTTCTAGGCCAGGACTGTTTTCCTCTTTGAGGGTTTTATACCAGTCAAAAATACTGGTGTATTGATCTGTGATCTGTTTGTGAGCGGTGTCCTTTTGGTGTTCTGTCTGAGGAACTTACCCTGTAAATTCCTACAACTATCACCAAAATTCTACGGACCATATCAAGTACTTCAGTGCATTAGATAAGTTGCCTACAAGCTAGCTTTTCCACCCACTACAAAAATCCATCTAGTTTTCCATGTCTCATGCCTCAAGAAGGTGATTCGGAACAATTCCAGAATTCAAACCAATCTACCTAAACTGGATGAAGAAGGGTCAATCTGGCTCCAACCTGAACAGGTTCTTGATACGCGAGAAAGGCACCTACATGGCCGCATGATCAAGGAAGTCCTCGTCAAGTGGAAAGACACCTCTCTGAAAGATGAAACCTGGGAACCAACCACTATTCTTCAGCAGTTTCCGCAACTTTAGCCTTGAGGACAAGGCTATGCTTATGGGGGAGGGCATGTTAGGGTCCCACCCTAACCCCCTTATTTATGTAATAGGATCGAGTAATAGTTATATTTAAGTAAAGAGTCAATAAAGCCCATATTAATAATTGTAAGTGGTAACCTGCATTTAATGAAGGGACCACAGTTAGTTGCAAATGGGCCATGGTATTAGATAGATGGTATTAATAAGAACTATGCTATTGCCCCATGGTATTGCATGTACGAATCCTATATAAAGGATAGAGACTCCCCTCGAGGAGCATCATGTCTTATTTTGTAATCGAGATCTGCTCTATTGGAGGTTGCCCCCTCGAAGAGGCAAGTGAACATTGCTTTCTGATTAATAAAATACTTGTTGTTATTTCTCATTGTTCTATGTTATGGGTATATTTCTTCACATATTTGGTATTCTAGTATCGTCTTGCAGGTTAAAAGCATAACAATTAATGATGCCTCTATTTTATTTAATTTCCATTATTTTCCTTCAATTTCATCCTCACATGCAACCTGTGACCTTTCACCTTCCCTTTCTATTGTTTTCCATTTTTTTCATAAATAAAATATCAATAAATTCCTCTTTCCTTTTCAAAACCTTTGCTAATTCCTTTGCCAATTTCCTTAGCCAAAATCAACTAAATGAACACCCACTAAGAAGTTTTTCCCAACATTCAACTTGGAATACATGTCCTATAACCTTGGTCTTATTTTTCCTTCATTAAATTATTACATGGATTATTAGCCAGGATCCTTGTAATTTATATTTTGATTGAATGAGGAGCTAACCTTATTTATGCCACCACTAACCTTATTTATGCCACACCCCAGGCTGTTGATTCTTGCACCCTTCAAGAACAAAAAAAAAAATATATGTGGTTGTTCTAACTAGCTAGAGGAATAAAAAAGAAGGTGACAAAATTAGTGGACAATTCCCAATCAATATGAACGGATTGCATACATAGGAATTTATTGTCCATTTTCCCCTTAGGCTCATATGATGGCTTAGTTGGCATGGATTGTTTGGAAATGCACCAACTGAAATTCGATTTCTACAACAAGGCTTTAACATGTGTAGAGGATAAGGGACAACCTAATATCCTTAAAGGAATATCCAAAAATATGACTATAAGGAATATATCAATAATGTAGTTGAACAAATACCATATAAAAGGGCACCAACTCTATGACATTAATGTATTAAATTTGACAAATAGTAAAATAATGAAGCTTGAATATTATCTCATATTGCAGTAATTCCTAGATGTATTTTTAGAAGACACACCTAGACTTCTACCTCATAAATATATTGATTTTTTCATAGAACTCGTGCACTAGGAGTAGTTCTTGTATCTAGGGTTCCTTATAGAATGAGCATGACAAAATTAGTGGAAATAAAATTACATTTGAATAAATATTCAACAAGGGGTATATCAAATGTAGTGACCTCTTTGGGGAACACCAATATTATTTTTCAAGAAGAAGGATTCTACCCTCCAATTGTGCATCAATTATAGATAGTTGAACAAGACAATAATTAAGAATAAATAAGCCTCATTCCCTAGAATTATTGAAATTTTCAACTATTTGAGAGGAGCTACAATATTTTCAAAAATAGACTTGAAGTCTTGTTACTACAAAGTGCATATCAAAGATGATGAAATTTACAAAATTGCGCTTAGAATTACGTATGAGCCTTATGAGTTTGTGATGGTGCCATTTGGATTCTGAAATGCACCAACTACATTCATGTGCCTAATGAAAAAATCCTTAGTTAGTATTTGGACAGTTTTTTATTGGTCTTAATTAACAATATACTCACCTATTAGAAGACAATGCTAAGAGAATAAAGAGCACCTGAAGATAATACTGCAAGTGCTATGGGAACATCAGGTATATGCCAATTTCAGCAAATGCAACTTATACTAGAAGAAAATTCATTATCTATTTTATGTAATTTATGAACAAGGGATGATAATATACCTTGAAACAATAAAATCCAACATAGAATAGCCCACTTCAAAGAATGTTGCTAAAGTAAGATCATTCTTGGGATTCATAAGTTACTATTGGAGTTTTAGCGAAGGATTCTCCAAGACCAGTCATTCAATCACTTCATTACAGGAGATAGGAGTAAATTTTTAAAGGTCAAAGGAATGTAAAGAAAGATTTCAACAACTAAAGAATATTCTTACAAATGCACTAGTATTAGAAATTGTAGATCTAGGCAAAGAGTTCTTATTGTGCACTGATACATGCAAAGAAGGTTTATGAGTCCTTATGCAAGATGGATATGTAATAAAGTATGAGTTTTGGAATCTCAATGAGTACAAGAATGATGTTTTAAATAGGAATTATTTCTCACACCTGTTGTCCATACCCTTAAGATGTGGTGAAATTACCAACTTGGCCACAAATTTCTATTTATTACTGACCATAATGCCATGGAGTATTTATTTGAATAACCCTGCTTGAATTCTAGGAAAACCAAATGGTTGGAACTCATTAGTGAGTATGATTTTGAGATTTGAAAAAGAAAAGGAAAATAAAATTGAGAGGTAGATGCAACAAGCCATGACATATTCACATGGAAACAATCAACACTTGTGACATGAATTTGAGGGTCAAGATAAAATATGCTTTGAAAAGTGATGCACATTATAAGCATGAGGAGGATTATTTGTAGGAAAATGCTAAGGGATCAGGTCTTGTAGGAGATCAGATGACCGAGGATGGGTTATTGATGTATCAATATAGGTTATGCATACCAAATGTTTATAGACTAAAAAAACTCATCTTAAATGAACTGCATACACAACCTTATTATAAACACCTTGGTTGTTAGAAGATGGTTATAGCCAGAAAGAAAGTTTACTACTAGCCTACCTTTAATAAGGAAGTTGCATAATACGTCATTCGATTGAGCATATATATCCAAAATATTTATTACAACCCATTTTGATTATGGAATGGAAGTGACAAACCATAACCATTGAATTCATCATAGGTTGGTTGTCAAATACTATAAGATAGCATGATGTATTGATGGTAGTCGTGGACGTAGTGAGTAAATATGTCTTTTATACGAGATTTATGATTGTGGACAAAAGTACCCCCCCTAAGTTGGTGGACAACCTAGAACAACAGAGAGATAAGGAACACAATGCTTTTCCTTAAAGTAAATATATGGTGAAGTGAGGTCTACTTGGAATATGTTTCACACTTCTCTCCTTCTTTAGGTTGGAAGCTCTGATTCCAGCTCCAAATTCCAAAATTAGAACCTTCGCAGTTAGATAACACAAGCCAAGAAACTACAAGATCTATGCAGTATCATCTAAGTACTTAATTCAATAGATCAACATGGTATTGAAATATATGAAATAACAACATCACATATAGGAAAACAATGAAATATTTGCATTAATATAAATGGAAGTATATTACAACCATAAGTAGCAGTTGATCTTGTAGAATATCTCCTCCAAGTTGTTGACTTGTCCTTTCATTGTCGCAATATGCACCTCCAATCACCCTAAATGCATGAGATGATGACCACTCACTACAAAAACATAAGGGAAGAATCACTCTCCAAAATCCAACCCCCAACCTTATAGAAGGTTGGGAATATATAGAGAAGTAGGGTAATTTGGGAGTTCTTATCCAATTACCAATCTAGGGTTTGAGATCCACCTTTGATGGAGGGATAGGATCAAAGAATAAGTCTTGAAATATCGAAAGGGAAGGATAGGATATGAATGTTTTATCCAAGGTAAGTAATTGAAACAAATTCTAGAAGCTCCTAGAAGAGGAAGCTTCCAGAATCTCGATCATTCTCCAAGATTTCTAGAACCAACACAGGTGCAAAGAGGAGAAACATATGTTGGGTTGTGTTACATTCTTTTCCCGACTAGCCCACGTATTTAACTGGGGGGTTAGAAGGGGGGAGAAGGCCCCCCTTCGTTGTCACAGTGGGTTTGAAGGGTGCAAGTAACCCCACTCTATGGGGTTCGAGTCAGTGCCCCAGAAAATTTTGGTTTTGGACCCTATGTTAGGTTGGGTGGACCTACCTATGGCTTTGTTCATGCTTTTCGCACATGGTTTTGGATGTGATGGTTTTCTGTCTGTGGTTTTGGACACGATGGTTTTCGATCCATGACATTGAAAGGAACATAATGAAAAGTCAAGCTGGTAGCCTCGATTTTGGGATCCAGGGGAAATCTCTGTGTATATGTGTTATGCTCTCACTTTGTTTATGTTATGTATTTTAGAATTCATGTGTAGGTAATTTCTGTATGGGGTTAAAACCTACAACATGCTGGTGACCAACGCAGGCCAAAATGTAGAAACCTATATCTGATCACACCCTAATAGGCATATAGGGACAGTTGGTCCTAAACTAGCTTAGATGATTTCTTTCAAAATGATTACTGCATCAAAGAGTTTTATAGTTGTTCTAGTTTATCTTCAATATTATTTTCGGTTGGTATGATGATGGATTGGCCTTCGTCCTCTTGTTCAATTTGCCGTGCTAATTTAAGGGTTTCCTCGCATGTTTTGACTTCATGAATTCATATTGGTCCACAAATTTTCTGAAGTAAGCCAACCATATACCATTGTACTAGAAGATTCTCATTGATAGGATATGAAATTTGGCTTAGTAATTCTTTGAATCATTTGTTGTACTATGATTTGTTTGGTCTCTACTTGATTTCCTTTAGTTTTTGTGCTGCTAAGTGCTTAATATCTTGTGACTTGAAGAATGTGAGAAAGCTATTCTTAATCTCATATTTTATTTTATTTTATTTCTCAGTTAGGTTCATTAACCATGTTAGAGAACATTTTCTTAAAGATGCAGCAAACTTTGCCATTTTTTTTATCTTCATCATTGATGTTGTTCTTGGCCCAAAATTTTTCACATACAAACCAATGTCTTTTCAGGTCTTCATCGTCCTCATAAATGGGTATATGATTCAAACCCATGTTGTGCATATGTGATAATGTCGGACAAAATTAGTTGTTTGAGTTATTTTCCTTGTTGGAGCTTACGTCTATATTTTCCTCGCTATTGTTGATGTTCTAATATAGCAACTCATTGATCTGACATGCCTTGTATATATATTTTAGGAATTGACTTACCTACGGTCGTGACTCTTTGTCGACTGATTCGAAACTTTTTGTTTCCTCAATAGATACAAGCTACAATAGGGGGTATGATCGTGAGATTATTTAGTTGGAGAAGTATTTGTTCTAACCCATTGTTATTATTTGATTACTCTTGGATAACATTTTCATTTTCTTGGTGGATTCTTTGTTGTTCTTTGATCTCTGGGACTACAATTATTTCTTAATAATTCTGTGATTTAAGAAATTATCAAACGCTGGGAATTGATAGAGATCTAATTGAAGTGCTCCTTGTTGTTGAAATAGATTATTCAACTTCTACAACATCTACTTTATCTCTAGGGGTTATCAGTAGATCTTCGTTCTCCATCAGTGTGGGCAATACTATGTCTCTCAACTCTTATGAGGAGTTTTGTGCATCTTCGCTCTCACTCTCCAGATTCTTCATTCTCTTCCTTTGGGATTCTTGTTCTCTAATTTTGACCATTGTTGTTTTCTTTTATCCCTTGCTATTTTTGTATCTCACTCAATTTTTTATATTGTTGATCACTACTTGGTATATTATTTTCTTGTTGTTGTTTCTTGATAAACGACTTCCTTCCATTTTTGTCGGGTATAATTACTTATCCAACTTTATCTTTTGTTTTCATCCTCTTTCTTTATTTTTGATGATACGTTAATCCCCCCCCACCCCCCATGTTGACCCGAATTGTGTTGGTTCGCAAGGGAGTACCCGTCGGCCATACTTATTTTCATAAAAAATAATTCCATGCTTCTTTCGTATCTTTACAGTGGGTGTCAAGAAATTTCCACCAATTTTCTTGTTCCTTCCTCCAGTTGGTATTGGCCAATGACCCTAATGGTGGTTGGTACTCGATGATGTGGCCTCGACCTTTGTCAAGAATAAATTTGTGTAGTAGGGTTGGAATTGTGCAGAAGAAGCTATCGTGTAAATTGTCATAAAATCCATTTTTTATATATTCAACAAAAGTTTGGTCTTCTAGGGCTTGTTGTTCGTACTAGTCTTTCAGAATCGACTTAAGCCACTCATGTTAGTTCATTCGGACATCGTTCAATAATTTTAGTAACAGTCATGCGTCTATTTCATTTTGAGGTTTTTTTTCATGGCAATGATGTCGAGAAACCTTTTTTATCTCTTCTAAAGCACCTTCTATAAATTGCTCATGTTCTTCTGTGAATAAATTATTTCTAGTTTCTGGAAGTGACAACTAATTCCTTCATTCGTAGTTCTTCAAATATTTATTAATATTTTATTCCCACCATAACTATATCTCGTCAAGGGTTGACATTTATGCTTGCATCATATATGAGTCGAGTTTTGTCCCAACAATGGAACTAATGTTGTAATCTAATGAATAGCTTACATGGTTACCAATAGAAAAAATTCAAGTAATTATTCAGTAAGCATATAGATATACGAGAAACATAGTAATGGAGAGATGGTTGAGTTGCATAGCGATATATTCTTATTATGTATCAAAATTCGGTCATTAAATTATTGTAAAAATATACATATATAGACTAAAAAAATAGTTATGCAGGTGCAACTGTCTGACTAACTATGTTGCTTAAATTTCCATTCATTAACATTACATCACATTATAGATTGTTGACTTAACTAGGGCTAGTTAGTAGAGCTGACTAGCCCTTTTTCTACCTAACTAATCAATCAAGTCGACTTGCTCCTCTAATAGATGTAGTAACCCAATTTAATAAAAATATGCTTTTGTTGAGTTTTGTGCCTCTTTTGACTTGTGTTTTCATCTCTATGGGCATGGTTGCTCCTTTGATTTAAAAGAAAATAAATTTACTCCATTCTAATTCCCTCTAGGGAGTGATTGATCTTTCCACATACATAGTCGGCCTCAAGTATTTTAGTGATCATCACTCTGCAGAATTATACCATTAGCACCTCCACTGTCGTTTAGGATTGCCAAAGCACTGAATTTCTTTGTTGGAATCATCATTATGTACATATAAATAGCTACCTGCTCATCACTTTCACTTCTCCCACCAAATGTAAATACTCTAAAAACATGCAACGCTAAAATAAATTTTCCTTTCTATCATCATCAACAAGCATTGCAATTAGATTGAGATCAAAACCTTTTGTAATCTCTAACAGAACATTCACAACCATGGCCTCACAATAGCATGCTACAACAACTATTCTCGAGTAAACTCCTTAAGTACCAGGCCAAGCAGCTAGCATGTAATATTTTGATCACCATTCAATTATTGCATCACAACTTATGCCAAACTTAGCTACTTTGTAGTAAATTCTTGAGGTAAAACTTTTGTTTGGTTCAAACATGAACTGGGATGATAGAAAGTGGAAGACTAGATCGTTTCTCTAGTTGATTGGGTGTTGTCATTAGAGTTTTCTACTTCATTTGTCTAATATTCTATGGTGTCCTCAAGCAGATTTCAAGTACTTTCACATAAAATCTAGTGCAAGAGAAAATCTTACAAGGGATTTAATCGAACCAACATTCTTGTGATTAGTCAAGAGGGTGATGATATCCAACATCTTGGCAATCACATGGGTATTATATCTATGTATTACCTTAAGGAGTTCCTCCGTCACATTCACTTGCTTGACTTACATAGTGGCTTCTCTTTACATCAATGAATTCTTTGCCTTGTGCAACTCAGTATTTTAGTTACAAACTTTGCCCACACAGTCACTACTTCTTTGGCTTTTCTCATAGCACAACACTTACAATCTTGGGTGGCTTTCGAATAAACAACAGTAGTACTATTCCATAAAATGTCATACACTCTCTTGGGCTGTAGATATGCAAGTTAAAATGCTAGTAGCAACTTTTTGGCAGCAATGACACCATCAATTAATCATAGACTCAAGTCTCTTTACCATTGACTTCACGTAGTAGTCCCTTTTTTTAGTTGTAGTGTATGAGGTGTTGATGGTGCTAGAACTGCCAACATGTTAGGGGATCTCCTAGGTAATAAGTCCTAACTAGACCTTAGACTGTTTGGTGGGAGTCCCAGAAGTGGTTCATACGATATTGCCTTGACTGTGGTTTCACACAGAGGCAAGTAAGATGTCCCTGTTGGTAGCAAGGGTGTGACATATGCAGCACATCAAGGAAGGTGCATGAGAGGTTCTAACACATGGAGGGTGATGTGAGTGCACCTCTTGGAAACCTGTGAAAGCACATAGTTAAGAAGGGAACACACAAGCAAAGATCCATCACAACATGGAAGGCAAGTAAGATAGCAATCTATAGTGATGGTTAAACCAACAACACATTTCAGTAAGATTCATACATACATATACATAAAATAGCTACACATGCGTGCGTAAGAAAACAAATACATATATCATTTAGAATAAACAAGATAGCTGAAATACAATACGACATATGCATGAAATGTGTTGGCTCTATTATATTAAGAAGTGTGAGTTCCAGCCATATAATACAACCAGGACCAACCACTAGTTCCAACAGCGGAATGTTACATTCATTGTTGCCTGCTCCTCCAGAGAGATATACTAGCTCTGCATAGTGGAGAAGCTAAGGTTCGTTACAATACTATCCAAGCTCTCTCTAAGATACTCCTATCGGAAGCTTGGCTAACCCAAAGCCTCGACAATGAGTTATGAGGGACTATATATAGCAAAGGGTGAGGTGGCCCTTGACATTCCCCTTTGTGACAGTTCATCTACCCTCATGACTGTAACATCCAACTATCAACACTTGAACTTCCACTTGAAAAGACATTACACACAATATGCACATGTACCCATGTGAGACAAAATAGGCTTGAGGAAGCCATGCAAGACATCACTATGACTCAGACAACTATGGGAAAACTAGCTCTTCGACATCCTCATGGTGGTCAATGGTGGCGAATTAATGCCATGCTTGGTAGTCCATAATGGTGTCTGTGTACTATGTGGTGACATCTCTTTGGAAATGAACTCTTGCCTCCATAGAATTTGGGTTCATTGCTCGGGCTACTCTGTCCAACTCGTCTGATAAAGTGTGCATCATTGTCTTGAGTGCGACCGGACCAGTGACATACTGATGCATGGTGTCTTCACTGATCACCAAGTCTGGGCTAGTGGCTATGTGCATCAACTCATTAAAGTACGAGTCAAGCTCCTGTCAGACCTGTGCCTTTGTCTTTTCTTGGGTGAATGTCCCGATAGATGGGAGCACATGTGCATGCACAAAAACATCCATGCTCCCGAATACCTATGCATGGGAAGCATGAAAACTAGTGATGATCTACGAGAGATCTTCATAGATCCATATCTTACTCCGGATGCGTGCCTTCAGCTCGACCGCTCTGGGCTTCAACATCTTGGGCAAGTTTAACGAGGATCCCTTATATCTAATTGTCCTTGTTTGCATGTAATCAACAACATCATGCACGTTCGACAAGATACATTCTCTCTTATCATATCATTGCTTCCATCCATTGAGATGGACAACTACCTTATGCACGGTACCAAACTTGGAATACAACAGTCGCATGACTGTATCAAGGGACAATACTTCATCCATTATTGCCTTCTTGAACTCTGCTCGGATGGATTTTGCAACCAATTCTCCTCCCTGCTTGACCATCTGTAACTCCTTAGCCATTCGCTCTTTTTAGCTATCAAGAAGTGAACACCTGAGCTAGTGGCTTCGGCATATCCTTTGGTAGCATTAGTCAATGTTGTTGGATGCTTGTGCATGTCAGACATGATCACTCGTTCCTCACCTTACTCTACATAATCACTCGTTCCTCATGTTCTTTTTAAGGTTTTCCCCTTCACCTTACTCTACTTGACTGAGTTGTAAAGGATTAACCCAAAAGCAACCAACTAGAGAAGGTGACACTAGTTAGCACGCAAGCATTGTGTTTTCACCAAGGTTCACTTTGAACAATACATATTTTCCATCAACGTATCATGGATTAAAGATAACAAGTTCTTCATACAGAGGTAGGACGATAGATAACGAAGTAGCGATAGTTGCACAAGGCCTCTTGTACTTTACCCAGCTTGTTTCAAGAGTCACACACGGTTTCATGTGAGCCTAACCTACAAGTAAACAAACACAAAACAAAGCAAAAGAAGGAGTAACTGAGAAAGAAAAGAAGAAAACAAACAAGCAAGAAGACGAACAAACATGCGAGGTAAGTAAGAAAACAAGAATGCAAGCAAACAACCTAAAGAAAACACTACTCCTACCCCTAAGCTAATGGTGCATGGGTCTGATCACGGGAAGTGATACTTCCAATGCAACCACTAACACATTGGTTGACCCATGTTATTGAAGGCATGGTTCGCGAATATCACAGATGTGTGAACCAACAAACATGAAAGAAATAAAAATTAAGTCAAACACACTCCAAGTTTAAATATCTCCACAGAACATAAGTGAGTGCGAGTGCATGACATGCAATCCATGGACTTATCATGGTGCTGTGTGACACTACGTGCAACTATTGAGCATACGCATACTCTTGGTTGTGACATGCAAGCAAACAAAAGAAATAAAGAGCACTTGTGTCGTGCACGTGTGCTTGCTATGTAAGATTCCTCCAATTCATGAGAAATGGGATCATGTAGGTCAAGTGGAGGAAGTATGATCGGTGTGCGAGATTGATCTTCAATTCATACAGATGAGTGATGAGGAGCCTTGGGTGTTTCAACAATTTCTTGATCGGAAGTGAAACCAACCTCAAGATAGCGAGGACCTGACATAACAATCAACTCAGGCTAAAGTGCCTTGATAGTTTGGGAGAATTCGACTTCATCGACAGATAGATCATCATAAACAAGTGGCTTCAAAAAATCTACTGCAATAGAATCATCATCGTGCTTGAATACAGGAGTAAATAGATCATGAAAACTACGATTAAAAAAATAAATGATTTCATCAGAATCCTCATGATTTGATGAATCAAATAGAGGTGTAGATGAGAAGCGGACAAATTCACCCTCTGTCTCTCCAGAAAAAGTAGATGAAAAGTCAAGTGGATTTTCAGTGAATAGTCTATCCTCTCTGTTGTTGGATGATATATTGACATCTATTGTGTTATGAGAACAATCAACAATGGGTGCATCCGTAGATGGAGATACACATGTGAAAACATGGATGGCAGGTTCACCAATGATGTCAGGAAGGAAAGGAGGAGGCTCAAATAGAAGGGAGTCATCCTTCGCTGAGTGTTGATGCTCAAGCTCCCTATCACACTCTTCATGAATGACAACGCATGTTTGTTGTGAAACACTGACTCAGTCGATGGCTTTATCCTTTTTCACAAAAAGTGTAGAGTTCGGAATGGAAGAACACAATACAATATCATCCAGAGGATCATCCGAGTATGAAGATGGAGGTTGAGGTACAAAATGCATGTGACAACTCAATGGACTCATAACCAAATCTATGCGAAAATTAAGTGAAGTGATGTTGGAAGGATGTGGTAGTTGAAAATATGTGTGTGCCTATTCTCCCACATCACTCTACAGTGGTGGAGTTGTTTGATAAGGGGACGATGGACAGTCACTAGTGACAATGGTCGTGTTCATCTGTGTTTGTGCAACACCATCATTGAAGTATGCTAAGCGAGGCTTGGGTTTAAACTTCTTCTTGGGATGGATTGATTTGTTAAGACAGTACTCGAACCTATCCCAAAGATAAGGAAATTTCATCTGGATTTTCGAAGCTTCAAACTACAAAACAAAAAAGCGTTGCCAAAAATCCATAGGTGATTCATGCGGGACCTTTCATTGTTGTAAAATTTTTTGGTCAAGAGGTTCTAGATCAAAATGATGGAAAGTAGATTCAATGAGATCATAAAACTTCTCAAGCGAGTGCACGTTGTCAGCCGGTAGGCTGCAGAACCACCATTGTGGGGATTCGCGAAGTGTGTATGCAAGCATTAGGATGGCCTATTCATCATAAAATCCATCTTCCTCATCAATCATGACAAGGAAGTCTTATAAGAACACATGCCAGGCCACTTTGCCTTCACCATCATACGTGAATTTGGACAAGAGATAAAAAACTCCCTCGTGATATTGAGAGGTTCGTCATGTGAAAAACATCATGGAGGGCCGAGTGTAACAAAATCCATGATAGATGTGCAATGGTTCAAAATAGAATGAGAGGACACGGCCTGTCATCTCGCCCTCCTTCTAGCGCTAGAAATGTTGACAGCGTTGGACCCACCAACATATGAGGGGATCTCCCCGGTAAGAAGTCCCAACTAGACCTTAAATTGTTTGGTGTAGGAGTCACAATAGTGGGTTGTACGGTATCGCCTTGACCGTGGTTTTTCACAGAGGCAAGTAAGATGACCCTATTTGTAGCAAGGGTGTGACATATGCAGTAAGTCAAGGAAGGTGCATGAAAGGTTCTAACACACTCTGGGTGAGGTGAGTGCGCCCCTTGGAAACCTGTGAAATCACATAGTTAAGAAGGGAACACAGAGAAAAGATGCATCACAACATGGAAGGCAAGTAAGCTAGAAATCCAAAGTGATGGTTAAACCAACAACACATTTAAGTAAGATTCATATATACATATACAGAAAATAGCTACACATGCATGCATAAGCAGACAGATACATATATCATCTAGAGTAAACAAGATAGCTAAAATACAATACAACATATGCATGAAACGTGTTGGCTCTATTATATTAAGAAGTGTAAGTTCCAGTCATACAATACAACCATGACCAACCACTAGTTCCAACAGCGGAACGTTACAGTCACTTCTGCCTACTCCTCCAAAGAGATATACTAGCTCTCCATAGTGGAGAAGCTAAGGCTTGTTACAATATTGTCCAATGTTTCTCTAAGATACTCCTATCAGAAGCTTGGCTGACCAAAAGGCTCTACAATGAGTTATGAGGAACTATATATAGCAAAGGGTGGGGTGGCCCTTTACATTCCCCTTTGTGATAGTTCATCTACCCTCATGACTCTTCACATACTCTATGACTATTACATCCAACTATCGATACTTGAACTTCCACTTGACAAGACATGACATACAATCTGCACATGTACCCATGTGAGACAAAATAGGCTTCAGAAAGCCATGCAAGACATAACTATGACTCAAAAACCTGTGGGAAGACTAGCTCTTAGACATCCTCATGGTGGTCGACAGTGTCAAACTAATGCCATGCTTCATAGTCCACAATGGTGTCTATGTACTTTGTGGTGACATCTTTCTGGAAATGAACTCTTGCCTCCATAGAATATGGGTACACTGCTCGGGCTCCTCATCCAACCTCTTATGATAACATGTGCATCATTGTCTTGGGTATGGCTAGACCAGCAACATACTAATGCATGGTGTCTACAATGATCACCAAGTCTAGGTTGGTGGCAATGCGCATCAACTCGTCAAAGTACGAGTCAAGTTCCAGTCAGACATGTGCCTTTGTCTTATCCCCCCAAGGAAATTTTTGGGGCTTAAAGCCCATGTTTTGACTAAGTCTAATGTAAAGACTCTATGATTTGTGGGCATAGAGCGCAAAGATGGTAAATGACTTAGAGGGTTTTCCGCCCTCATTTTTGTAATGTAATGTCGGTTTGAGAGATCTACCCATGGTCCATGGACCATGGGATTATATAAATAGAGTGAGACTCTAAGTGTAAAGAGACAACAATAGGAAAAAGAATCAATGAAGATCTAATAGCATTCAGTCTAAGTGTAGAGTCATGTCTTTGGGTCGTGGAGTAGGAGAAGGCTTTGCAGCTGAGTGCGAAGAGGCCTAGTAGTCCACAACTGAGTGTGTAGGGCAGGTTGAGTTTGTAACTAATTGAAGCATTAATAAAGAGAAGTTTTACCATATTTCTATGTATCTTTCCCTATTTTATGCATTGAAGTATATTGGGTATGAATTGCAAGCTTACTGTTTATTTGTTACGTGAACTTCTATGAACGTGCTGAATAAGTGAATATAATATAAGGTATCTATTTACATGAAGATAAATAATTGTTATAAGAAGATAAGTGTAGATAATTTCTCTAGTTGCGCGAAGACAAATATAGCAAGGCTGTGAAGGCCTCAGGGGCCACAAAAGTGCGTGGAGTAACCCGCGCAAAATTATTCACAGTTGGACTAAATAAACCTCTTAGACATCTCAAAGGTGTAGAAACCTGGTTCCAGTTTCCCCCCCATACTACTTCGGGTGAGACTTCAGTCCATGCTCCGCGGACTATTGCCAAAAGGGCTAGTAGTACAGGGATTTTTTTGGCTAATTAACTCCGAACATGGGTCAAGCCCCAACAAGCCAATAAATGTTTCTGTTGCTGGGACTAGAATCTGCATAGAGATGTCTGATGTCGTATCATTAGAATCCAATGAAGAAAGAAATTGAAGGTTGGTTGGAAATAATAATTCACAAGTTCACAACGCAAGAGAACAGGAATCTGTGATTATCAAAAGAAGAGTGGTTAGACTGCTACCTATACATAGATATCCACGAAATTTTCTCCGCATCTTTCCCTACTAATCTATATGAGTGGATCACAAAGCTAGTAGCTAGCCAAGGATGATGTAAGCTCAATAGTCCTATTATGTGGAGCCTAGAGTTGGTGCACAGATTGGAAGCATCGAAGGATATGATCACGCGTGTTGTTGATCACTGGCTTGATTGGACTATAGGAGGATTCATTACTGAGTTCGAAGTAGACACTATGTAAGCTACATCGAGGCTGAGCGACACTTTCACAAACGACCGTGAGGTAAGTACATTAAGTCTTTGAACCCTTGGATTAAAATGCTACTGTGTGAAAAGCCAATTATGTGAATACATTGATGTTCAGGGCTACATGAAGTGGGAGAATTTACAGAAACGAAGATAGTGCAAAATTAGAAACTAGCCCCTTGATTTCACCTCTGTGAGGGGACAAGGAAGAGCTCATGAAGGTCTCACCAAGAAGTGCAATCAATTTGATAAGCAGAGGATTCCACGCATACCACCCCCACCCACACCACCACTAGCTTCGCAGCCTTCACCCCATCTTCGCTCGTACTACCTCTGCCACCACCATGAGTTAATATGGCAAGCGCGATAAAGTTGACGGTGTTCAAGGGAGTAGGAAATGAAGATTCAAATTAGTTTTGGTTCATGATAAAGGCTGTATGGGAAGCACATGGGGTTACAGATAATAACATAAAGAAAGCAACGTTTTTTAGTGCTCTGCAGGATCGTGCGCTGACTTGGTATATCAAGCATTCTAATGACAATCTGAATATGGGGATCGCATATATCCAAATTACACTGAACAAAGAATTTAACAAGCCGAAGTCAGAGGTGTAGTCAATCATTGGATTCAAAGAGATCATAATGCTGCCAGGTGAGACCCCTTAGGAGTTGGATTAGATACTAAAGTGCACAATTTGTGAAGCTAATATGACTTTGATGGATGAACAACATCGCGAATGGTTTGTAGCATCACTAACACCACATTTAAGGAACATGCTGTCACAACAGAAGTTAACGACTCAGGTAGAGGCCTTGGAGATCGTGATGAGGCTGCATGAGACCCCGATACAGGATCCTAACCTAGGATTTTAGCAGATCTATGTGTAGCTAAAAAACTTATGCCTTGAGATGCAGAGTCTGAAACAGGATAGGACGTCTCACCAAGAAGTGTGCGAAGAGGTATGGTGTGTTAAATGGAAGGGTCGGGGTCATGACAAGCACCACTACCCATTGTTCACAAATTGCCTCGCGAGAAGAGGGTCGATGACGTTAAGACCAGAGGCACAAGCAGGACCTAACATGGCGCCCGCTTTGTGGTGTGCAATTTGTCAAAAAGGAGGAAAGCATGCTACGAACAACTGCCATTTTTTGCAAAAGTACATGAAGAATTCACAACAATTGTTTTGTAATTTCTATAGATCAGTGGGACATGATGAGCGTACCTATCGAAGCTATGAGTTGGTGATGGATAGGACTCCCACTTACAGAGTTCAGGCCGAAATGCGGTCCCTTGTCCAGAATGCAGGAGTGACATGAACCAGATTTCAGGGGCACGGACGAGGCCGGGGTGGAGGAGGACCTGGAAGAGGTTACAGACAGCTGATATGTTACAATTGCAGGGGGCTAGGACATTATGCCTATGATTGTACAAATCCAACGCATCCATCATGTCTGCATTGTACCTTGTTTGATCATGAGATGGAGGATTGTCCCACACTAATAGCGAGGCTATGCGACAAGGGAGCATGACTCAGAACCTACAGATAATGAGGTCTGAGCCGTGCGAGGAAGACCCCAATGTGAACATTATGCTTTGAAGTGGAATTATGACAGGAGATGATAAAGGAAAACAACCTAAAGATAGTACTTGGGTTCGCAAGGCTGCGACGAAAGAACCTGAGTTTGATTTGGAGCACGCTAAGAAAACCTTGATGGAATCTAGGAAGAGCTTCGTTGATGCCTCCACTTGAGGAAGCAAAGATATACCAGAGCCAGAAATGGACCCATCAATGCTCACAATGTTCCTAGAAACATGCATGAAGCTACTGTACAATAGTAAGGTTGTAAAGGGATTGCAGGAATTCATTAATAGATGCGTGGGGACCGCGCTAGGAGAATTGCGCGTAGTCTAGAAGATTGGAAAGCATGCGACGAGGATGGGGAGAGTAATGAGATTGACCATGTAGATTGGAGAATATGAGATGGACCAAGTAATTCTAGACCTAGGGTCAGACGCGAACATTCTGCCAAAGCAGACATGGGAGCGCATGGGAAGGCCTACGCTGCAATGGTCTCTTATCCAGCTATGAATGGTGAACCAACAAAATATCGTACCTATGGGGAGATTGCAGGGAATCACCATGGATATTGAAGGGGAAAGCCCGCTAGCAGACTTTGAAGTGATACAGATTATTGATGATGACAATGCGTACCTCATGCTAATAGGAATTGATTGGGCCACTGACATGAACGAGGTGATAAATCTGAAGAAGCGCTAGATGGTTTTTGAGAAAAAGTCTCTGCACATAGTCATACCTTTGGACCCTGCTAAGGGATCATACTATATTGAGCCAGTGCGCGACTATGAAAGTGACGATGACTTAGGCTACATCTACAAGATAGCTACGTGAGAGAAAAACTGGGTAAATCCCACTGCGAATGGAGGAATCCCATGGGAGCGCGAAAGGTCCTGTACATTGGATTCAGATGAAGTGATAGAGCGATGGCAGAACCGGTTACACAAGGTAACCACACTGAACTATAACATGATGACAATATCAATGTGCTGTGTATCGACGGAAGTAAGGGATCTGCCTACTTATGATGGGTTAAGTGAGGTAGATTATTTTTCAAATAGATTTGAAAGGGAGGTTTCGGAACAACAAGGTTTAGAGGCTCTGAAATGGGTACTACCTGCTACGCCCATGAGGTGCTGGGGTACACAGTAAGGAAGCTTTGAGGACTCGTGCGAATGTAGGAGAATGATGCACATGCATTTTGGGAAGCCTCAGATGCAACTAAAAGACAAGTATGATAGATGGGATGATCTGCGTGCGCATCTGTCCAAATGGGTACAGGCATATGGTAAACAACCTGCGTGGATGTGTTAGCACCTAAATCCGCCTTAGGCTGAAGGAAGGAAAAATTCAGGGTAACCACAAACCACGCTCAGTCTGGTAGCTAGCCCTACCAGAACATAGTGGTGACTCCACTGGGAAAAAATGGTTTTCTTGTAGATTTTCTTGCCCCAGGACATATCTCAATTTCAGATCTGATGGTTGATGGTGAACAACGATCAAACATAAGAAGACGTCTGAAATCATTCACCTAGCGATTTCTTTCACTGAAGAATCCAGCAACCGGTGCTTCATGGTGACTCCACTGCAGAGGGATCAATAGCTTTGAGATTTTTTAAAATGGAGCGGATTGCAAGAAGATACACTCCCATGAGCCAAGATCACATTCCAGGCTTTCCAAATAAAATTTTGAAGGTAGATTGGTCAAGGAATCTGCCTACGTTTAAAGATGATGGTAAGAAGGATGCTGCTTTACATCTAGTTCGATTTCACATGCATATTCGCAATTTGAAGGTTGATTTTCCTGAAGATTGCTTAATGAAGATATTCCTGGCCACTCTAGAAGGTGAAGCCCAATCTTGGTATGAAATTTTTCTGCCTGCTTGTATTTACTGTTTAAAGGATTTTCATGCCCTTCTCATTGAAAGATATAAAGACTCTTATCCATCATTGAATCTAGTTCATGACTGTTGCAAACATGCCTCTACTTTTATTAAAAGCCTTGAAAAATACTATGAGGATGATAATTTTATGGATGATGAGATCATGGAAGCCTTGTACAAGAATCCATTTCAGCAACATGAAGAAAAACTAGAGGAGTCCCATCAAGATGCTCAGGAAACTTTGCAGTAGAATCAAGATCTTTGTACGGTGGAAAATGAAGGAATTTTGCATCTTGACAGTCAACATGAATTACATGAAATGGATCAGCAGTATGAGGAAAATTTATATACTCTTTCACTTGAAAATATTGAAGACAATCACTGTTTGAGCAAAAGGAAACAAAAGGACTTATCTCCTTTGTCTGAAGACGAGATAGATCAACTCTTGCAAGGTCATGTTCCAGCTCAAGCTAAAGCAGATTTGCAGTGCACACATGGTCAAGAAAGTGTTGGTGAAACTTCTTCCTATTTTGAAAAGGATGACAGTCCAGTGAACAACTTTATAGATCAGCAGGTTGAAGATGTCCATATGACTGAAAGTGATGAAAGAAAAAGGGTCTGTTTAGATCTGTCCTTAGAAAAAGACAACATGCAAGGAAGTCCAGTTCTAGTTCCATAATGTGATAATGTCAAGAAAACCATTTCAGATGTAGATTTAGATTGTGATGACCAAGAAAACCTTGTACTAAGTCCCATGAAAGAGAATTTTGTTGTTAAAATCACCTGGAATGAAGAAAACAAAGTTTTGAATCCAAATGTTCTCATGTCATCAGAACAAAGCCTTCATAAAGAGGTAGTCCATTCAACTCATGAACAGCAAGATAAGAATTTTGTTCAAGTAAGTGAAAAAGATCCGGGTGAATCTATGGTAGATGATATAAATGATTGTGTTGGGTTTCAAGAATCATTTGAAGTTTCTTTTCTCATGATTGATGGATGAAAAGACAATCTGCCTTTCATATCATATGAAGATGATCTACAATGTACTCAGAATTCAATAGACCAGACCATTTAGGATTCCATTTCGGATTCTTCTTCCTATGTTTCATGTTCTGAAATGTTCTTTGAAGAGGAAATCTGCTCATTTACTTGTTCAGAATTGTTTGAAGACCAGGAACCTACTCTTATTTATGAAAAAAGTTCAACATCACAAGAAAACGACACCTTGTTTCTTTAGCAAGAGGAAAAACCTAATGTTCTTCATGATCCAATGGAAGATTTGTTGCAGATAGCAGTGAAGGTCATTATTGCAGTACTCAGTGATGAAGGAGATCATGGTCAACTATGTTTTTGGATGCCTAGTTACTAGTATCTGTTGTTGACCAGAAGATCTGATCCGAAGAATCAATCAAGGAGGCATCTACTTGATTGGTTACAATGGGAGACACATTACACATGATTGTACATATTGCATTAGTACACAGGTGGTTGTCATCATGATTTGAAACCCTTGAATCTTGATGCACTGCTACCATTGAATAAGTTTTGTCAGTTCTTGTTTTAGTTAAGTCAGTCATGAGTCATTTCATTTTGCATTGAGTCGGTTTTTTCAGTCATGTTGGTTTCATAAGTAAGTCGGTATGAGTCAGGTTCCAGTCAATAAATGTGTCAGAGCCTTGTACGGTTTGTCGAAGTAATGACTCCATAGCCCAATGGACGAAGGCACTGTCTGCTCACCCAAAGATTTGCAATTCTTGGCACCTCCAAGGAGCTGGAGCTATCCTCCAGTGATCAAACATGCTCTTACAAAGTGATTTTAAGGTGTCAAGGTCAAATTTTGTCATTTCAGTGAGTCTTCAAGCAAAATTTGGTCACTAGGCATTAGGTCTAGGGTTTGCTTGTACTCATTCCAAAGTTGTCCAAATGTCAGTCCATGTCACCATTCAGCTGAGTGTACCATCATTTAGAGGGTTGTCATCATCATGTCAAGTTCCACTGGGTCATTTTACACCTTTTTCATGCTCCAGTTGCGCCTAGGTAAGGTCATTTCCCTCTCCTAGGGTTTTGAAGGCAATTTCTCTTGGACGGTCAAATCATCGGCAAAACTTGTATCCTAATGTTCATACACCTTCCCCTATCCCTAAAGTACCTTATCAAACACTTTCCATCACTGAGATCCACCAAATTCCTCATTTTCGCACAAACCCTAGTTTCTTGCTACAACTTGGTAATTTTCTAGGTTGGGACTGTGTTTTGCCTTTTTGGACCCCTCCCCCTCATTCAATTTCTAAGATTCCACTTTCCCCTACTTTCTAACATCCCTCCATACCTCCCAAAATTTCCTCAAGAATTTAGAAGCTCCCTATCCCATTCATTTCGCTTCATTTCGACAAATCTCTTGTTTCCCACATCGGGTTAGGCTTCCCTCAAATGATGTTTCTGAGCAAGGAAAGATGAATTTGGAAACACTGAGAGATATTTTTGTCCCAAATAGACCAAGGAAGAAAAACCTCCTTCACTTTTTACACAGGTGATATGGTTTTGAAGAAATTTCAAACATACAATTGCCTCGGGAGAATTGATGCACCTCTGGAGTGACCTTGAGAAAATCAAGTTTTCTCCTAGCTTGGTTGGCCAAATGACTTGCTTGATGATCCAAATGATAACTAGAGACAGATATATTTCCAATGCACTATCATGCGCTCAATTTGGGGTTGAGTAAGCATTCAAAAGTTGACCGCAACAACACTCTGCCTTGAGGCAGCCTCATTTGGCACATTTTGACCAGTCTTGGGAGATTTGATTTTTGATAGGGTAAATGAACTCCAAATTGAAAAATTCTAGTTGGGTTGGAATTTAGACTCAAACATCTTTTCCACGAGCTATCTTGCACCCAATTTGGACACTAGGAAGGCCTCCAAAAGTCTTCTGGAAAAATCACGACGCACAAGAGGAGGAGCGTGGCGCATATAACTAGGGCGTGGCGCACACAGACAAGGGCGCGACGCACACAGAAAAAATGCCCAGAACGTGCCAAAACCCCCTCAAATATTTTGTGAAGCCCCTCTAATTGCAAGGTAGGTTCTCAAACTCACTTTTGCATCAAATTTGATAAAGATATGGTGGGTTATTTCCGATGATGGAATGAAAAAACATTTCATAAGCAAACACAAGAAGACACCAAAGAAAATACCATTTTCTAGGGTTGTGTAATAGTGTCATTGTTGCTAAGGCTTGATTTTTCCTACCCTACCCCTATTCCTTATTCCCCCATGTCATTTCTCCTATGACCACTACCCTAACACTGCCAAACTCATATTCCCTTTCCCCCTCCTCCTATTGCTCAATAGAAACCCTAAACCCTACCCCATCAAAATACCCAAACTCCTCCCATATCCCTGACAAATTTCTCCCTATAAACCCTATCCCCATTTCATCACTCCCTTCCTAAAAATCCCTATTTCATTGTTCCCCTTGGTAACAGATATTTTAAAAGGCACCCAGCCTCCCATCATCATCAAAGGGGCAGCGTAATCACAGTCCACATTGCAGTCATGTCATCATAGCATTCGTCTGAGTATGAGAGGGAGACGCAGAGTGACTCATCCTCAGAAGAGCAGGCTCCCAGAAGACACCACAAGAGTGGCAAACATGTCAGGGACAAACCCACTACCCTCACTGAGTTGCAAGCATGCCCTCTTGCCATGTCATGCTTCCAGCACCTGTCATGTTTTGAATTTTGTCAAAGAGTGGCAAATGTCAGAGTTCATCATGAGTTGGCCTGTTTATTTGTGCTTCATCTACATGGAGGTCAATCTACACTTGGAGAACCTTCTGGAGAAGGCAAATAGGGACAAGACCATATTGAGGAGGATGGCCTGTCATTACAGGGCACTGAACATGAGCGCAAAGGCCCGAATAAGGAGCTTGAAGGCTAAATCAAGCAAAGCAACAAAAGAAGCAAAAGAGGAAAAAGAGAAAGATCGGCTTTGAATATTGGCTGAAGCTTCTTTGGCCCAACATAGTGCCTCTTAGAGAACCTCCAACCCAAATTTCAAGGAATTTGGGAAAATTTTGGTCGCATGGAAATTTTTTGGCACAAACACAGGTTTTTTCTCTATACGCGTCGTGCCACCGGCGCGACGCATAGGATTGGGAGCTCAAAATGAGAAATGGTTTGCATTTTTGGATTTAGCAGGAAAAATAATGACTACTGGCACTTGGAGCAAGAAATTTGGGCATGATTTGAGTCTCCAGGAGGTCAAAAACACCCAAAAAATGGCCTCACTGCCCCTATTTTGACACACAGGAAGCAGTCTTGGGAGAATGAAGATTTGGAGAGGCAAATAAGCTCCAAATTCACAAATTCCACTTGGGTTGGAAATTAGACAGGACATGCTTTCCAACGAGAACACTTGGAAACATTTTGGACTCCTGCAAGTGCCTCAAAACTGGCCTCAAAGTGGCGCGATGCATACAGAAAAGGGCGCGATGCATATAGGAAAAAAGGCCCAGAATGCCTCTGTTTCGCGAAATTTCACTTCCCGACTTTTTGTAACTGGGCCCACTCATATGCACTTCAGTTTTTTGGCACCTAAGGCAGTTTTAAAAGTATTTTCACTCCATATGGTCAGTTATCCAAGTGGCAAAGGAAGGCAAAGGGCCACCCAAGCCATTTGTCATGTTT
>APFE030267306.1:2123-24669 GCA_000404065.3 Pinus taeda | reverse complement strand
TAGCTGATGTTTGGCTCTCCACCTTCATTTTGTAATGATTCGAGTAACTCCCCAACCCTTGGGTGTTATATCTCTTCATGGCACATTCTATATATTGTATGCAAACCATTTGCAAAGGGTTGGTTGTCTTGTAACTTCTGGGAGACTGTGGGAAAGAAACTCTGTTTCTGCATTGTATATTTTTTACAGAGGATTAATAAAAGGCAGTGGCTCTATTTCATGAGATTCATGTGGTTATGAGTGTAGAAAATGTGTCTCTTATGTTTCATATGTATCTTGTTATGTTTCATAGCTCATTTCATATTCATTTCCTTTGAAATTTTCTAAGTTAGCTAAGGTAGAATTCAATTTTATTGCTCTGCCTGTGGGAAAATTTCATGTTCAGTGTTCATTCTTCCGTTGAAAAGGATTCATGTTTGTCCATGCCCTTTTCACCCTCTTAAATCAATCTCTCCATTCCGCACTATCTTAAAACTAAATTGCTAGGCTTTCCGCCTACCTTGCCTCATGAAATAATCTGTGCCTTTGTATTAAGTTCTTTGTTCATTGAGATCCATTGGTCCCATACCATCCCAGAAACACAGTCATTCATAAAAATCACTTCTTATATTCATTTTCACTTACTAGCCTAAGATAAATAGTTCACTGTAAGTCATCTCAAGCCATTTCATTTACTTATTCACTGAGTGTGACACGAAGAGAGCCCTCTCATGTTCTGGTAGGGCTAGCTACCATACTGAGCGTGGTTTGTGGTTACCCTGAATTTTGCCTTCTTTCAGCCTAAGGCAGATTTAGGTGCTAATAGGATGCACATGGACTTCGCGCTGGGGAACACGAGAAATATTCATGTGTTGGCGAGGAAATTGCGGAAACAGTCCCTCCAGTTGGGATGACGAAGTGTGGAAAGAACAAGTGTTCAGAAGGTTACCCACGCAGAAGCCTTTAATGAACTGTGCAAAGCACTGAACAGGGTATATAATGTGCAGTGGAGTGATTGGGACCTACACATACCAACAGGTTTATGGGCTTATAGGAAGACATGCAAGAAACTGATAGGACAAATGCCTTCTAGGTTGGCCTATGGGGGCAAACGTTGTAGTCCCAATAGGGTATGTTATGCTTAGTCCGTGCATAGCAGCACTGGTGGATATGATGGTTTGGAGAACCTTGGAAGAAGGGATAGCGTAGCTGAATGAAGAAGAACACTTGGGACCTGAGGAAGAAATCTGAAAGGCAGATATTAGGCTCCAAGAACTCATGAAAGAAAGATTGTGGTTAAGGGAGAAAAGTGCTCTGGTGGAAGCGGAAGTCAAGAAGCTTGAGGAAGAAATAAAGAAGGATTTTCTCGATAAGAAAACCAGGGTGATAAAACACGATGCGCATGATTACGTTGACAAATTTTGGGACTACCGCTGAGAGTTGATCAGCTTGATGCCTTGGATTGGACCGTATATTACTAGAGGGATCACCCATGGTGGCGCGATGCATATTGTAAAGTGCGCTATGCAAACAGTAAAAATAAAAGGCATATTTTTTCCAGGAAAAGTGATGGATGACCTTTGAAACCCTATACAGGTGGCACAACCACCTGACTAGCCTTGGGAATTACAGTCTTAGCGCTCCAGGAAATTGAAAGGAGGTGTGGGACTATAAACTACTATGCCCGAGAGCTGCGCAATGACGGGGTTGCATGCAGGAGAAAAGCATCACAAGGTCTGAAACCACGCAAGGGTGGCTGCGTTGCTACACGGGTTGGCCAGAAAGTGACTGTTGTAGTCACTATTCATGATGTGATACTTGACTTGAGACCAAATGAAGTGGGTGACAGGCATTTAAGATGAGCTTTATGGGCAAGATGTGGGAAAATCTACCACCAAGGGAGCATTAATGGACCAGATTTGGGGGGAATGGTCGAATTCAAATTCAAAAGGTGCTATAAATTGCAAAGGACTACCCAGCAAACAACACTTGGTCATTTGCGAATTGCATTGTTGTGTGCCCCGAGTATTCCAAACCAAGACCTGTTTGTGCTATGGAGAGCATTGTTTGAGCACCTGATTGAAAAATTGAGAGATTCTTGGATGCACAAGATGGTAGCATCTGAAGAAGCTAGGGAAATCTCAGAAATGACCACTGAAGAAGTCATGCAAGCGATGACCATAGAAGATGCCCCTGAAAGCACCGAGATTGTTGTGGAAATCCCTAAATCATCGCGCACGCCAAGACTGAAGAAAGATAAACAACCCATGATTCTCGTGCATGTGTCCCCTTGAAAACTGCTACGAACTAGATTAGCAATGGAGGAAAAAGGGAAAGCGGTTAACCTCGAAACTGATGAGGAGGAAGAAGACCGTGAGGATATCATAATCGAAGAAGACAAGGATGAGGGCATGGAGGAAGAAACTGAGGGCATGGTCCCTCTAACCAAGCTGCTCACATATTTCCCTCCATGGGAGGGGAAGGCAAAGGTGACCAAGGACCTCGATGAGAGCAAGAGCTTTCTACAGACTTCGCTCCTCCCGGATGATATCATATTTGAAGGAATGCACTTGGGAAGGGTGTCGAGCTTAAAATTCAATGACTGGGATATCGCTAACCATGAGAAATTCCCTCATTTGGCGACTGCACACCTCATGAAGCCAAAGAAACACACCGTAATGGGAGTTATAGAATTGGAGCCGCACAAATGGTTGTGTGGGGTCGAAAAGGCAGGGTTGTTGAACCTACTCTGGGTGCTGCATTACCATCGCGTCTCAGTGACTATCTTCGTCATTAGGCAGCTTCTCTACCTGGTGCATGGTGGGTGTTTATGGTTGGAGGAGCCCATCCCCATCATGGACCACCTAATCCATCGAATTACCTGACTCTCGTGTGAAGGGGAAGACCCAACAAACATTTCGGAGGGTAAAAGCAGTGATTTGGCCATCACGGAGGTCATGAAAAAGAAATACAAGTTGGAGAAGAAAAAGCGGGGCTACACAATCTCTAGTATCAAAAACAAGGCAGTCAAAGTTGTGACTTATATATTGGTAGGTAAGGTCACGTGGAAGTGTCATGCGGATGAGGTGCCTGCACTGATGGTTGCACTTGCCGAACAGTGCACAGAGGGGATCCAGTTTAGCTAGTTTGAATTCTTGTGCAAGGAGTTCCTGGAGAATTGCTGCAAGGCACAGAAACAAGGGAAAACCTTCCACTATGCATGGCTTCTACTGTCCATAGTGCTGGTAGCTGGGGAATTTCCTAAGGACATCCAGTTCCCCACAATTGCAAGGGATCTCTTGGAGGCCGCGAAGTATGCTTCGCTATGGGCCACTAAAGATGCGCATCGGATCCAAGACAGTAAAATATTTTGGGTGTTCATGGAGACGAACATCAGAATGGGGATTAACTGCAAGTCGTGGTTATCACCCACTGTCCACAATAGGCTACAAAGTTTCACATAGTTTAAAGAAAACTTCATCACATCTACCTCAGGGCGCGCAAGGACCCTGCAAAGAAGTGGAATGAACTACCCTATATAGCCACAGATGATGTGATCTTCAACGTACTTGAGATGTGGCCTCTGGAATGGTGCGCTCCAGACATCTCTGCGGTGGAAAAAATTTTTGTGCAAAAAAAGAAGAAGGAGGCAAAAATACGTGTGGCAAAGTTGGCAGAAAGGGGAAGAAAAGAAGCAGTAGCATCAAAGGCAAAGGAGGCACGGGGCACTATAGAGACAACAGTAGAATAACAAAAGGCCGGAGTAGAGGTACAGAAGGCAGCAACAATAAAGTGTGAGGGCCAAAAGTCACCTTCACCTGAGCAGGAGAAAGAGATGGAAACAAAAATAGTGGAGGGTGGTGCAAACCAATAGATAGTGTCAACACAATTGAAGCGCTAGCTCCTGAGAGAGCAGATGGGGTCGCACAAGAAGGTAAAAGCGTTTAAGCTGTCTATCGACCCATTCACCCTTAGTAAGGAGGATCTGCACGATATAGGAGAGACGGTGCGTGACATCACCATAGAGGCCCTCCAGAACTTTGCGGAGGAGAAACAGATTGTGTTGGGGGGCCTTCGAGCATAGATTCAAGAGTTGCAGGTGCACACTCCTCAGGCTGGTACTCTCTCAACTAGCCTTGCAGTAGGAACAACCATAGCCAAGGAATGCTGTGTGCGTGTACGACCAACACAATAATGCTTCCAGAAGGGGCATTGGTTACATAAAATGAGGCTGATAGGCCTACAGTCAGTACATTGAAAGGAATAGGGATCAACATTATTGCACTCCCTTGGGAGACGCTCTATGTTCTGCAGGATGGGATTACTGCAAAACTGTGGGCTAGGGAAAGCCATGCACTGCAGGTGTTGAGTGAATAAAGGATCAACATGGAATAGTTGAGCTTGCAGCACGACGAGGTCGTGTCTCATAATAGGCAGATGGTATAGGTAATTGAAGAAGCCTGCCAGATGGTCCCTGAGTTGACCATCCAAATAGAAGCACGAGTAGAGGTGCGCATCCAGAGATTAGCAGTAGGGGTGCACGAGGCACGGGAAAAAATGACCAAGGTTCAACTGGAGCTGAACCTTTAGATAGAAGAGTTGTGGTTGAAGGTGCAGCCTTCAACTCCTCTAGAGGTAAGGGAACATCACGCCAACGCCATTACATGAGGGATGGAGGAGATTAGAAGTGCAGTGAGGGACTGCACCAAAATGTTGGAAGAATTTTTTGAGGCCCTCACCAATCTACAGGAGGACCCGAACATACAACGCTTAGAAACAGAGGCGTGTGAGCTACAGTAGTAGTATGACAACGTCAAAGGGACCATGCAAATAGTGGCCCTCACATAGAGGCTTGCACGAATGCAATAAGCCAAAGCACTTAAGGAGAAAGTAGACACATCGTGACATAGAGAAGTGGTTTTAAAGGTGCGTGTTCAGCCTTGGATCGACGAGGCCTTCGTAATCACCACAACAATTGAAGGAAAGCTTGTGCAGATGTGGGGGATGCGGGAGCAGATACAATGGAGCAGTTCTGACACCGCGGTCTTGGAACAACGTGTACAGGAGATACAATAGGCAGCTACTCAGTGCACTGCCAACCTTGTAGCAGTCCAAGCAGAGTTGGAAGGTCTCTGCGTGAAGATATTTGCACTGATGGAGTGACTTGAGGGCGAGTCACGATGTTTATGTTGGGGGCTTATTGGGTGTGGGATCCCCCCAAGGCGTGTTTTGGGGCTTAAAGCCCAAGTTTTGACTAAGTCCGATAAAGACTCCACGATTTGTGGGTGCGGAGCACGAAGATGGTAATTGAGTGAGAGGTTTGTCTACCCTCATTTTTGTAATGTAATGTCGGTTTGAGAGATCTACCCATGGTCTACGGACCATGGGATTGTATAAATAGAGCGAGGCTCTAAGTGTAAAGAGACAACAATAGGAAAATGAATCAATGAAGATATAATAAGGAAGCATTGAGTCTAAGTGTAGAGTCGTGTCTTTGGGTTGTGGAGTAGGAGAAGGCTCTGCAGTTGAGTGCACAGAGGCCTAGTAGTCTATAGCTGAGTGCGTAGGGTAGGTTGAGTTTGTAACTGATTGAAGCATTAATAAAGAGAAGTTTTACCATATTTCTGTGCATCTTTCCCTGTTTTATGCATTGAAGTATAGTGGGTATGAATTGCAAGTTTACTGTTTATTTGTTGCACGAACTTATATGAATGTGCTGAATAAGTGAATATAATATAAGGTATCTGTTTACACGAAGATAACTAACTGTTATAAGAAGATAAGCATAGATCGCTGCTCTGGCGGCGCAAAATCCTCACAGCCCTTGGTTAGGGCTGCGCGAAGATGAATATAGCAAGGTCATGAAGGCCTCGCTGGCTAGGAAATTTCATAGAGTAACATGTGCAAAAGTATTCATATTTGGACTAAATCAACCACTTAGACATCTCAAGGGTGTGGAAACCTAGTTCCAGCATCCCCCCCATACTGCTTCGGGTGAGACCTTAGTCTGCACTCCACAGACTGTTGCCGAAAGGGCCAGTAGTATAAGGATTTGTTTGGCTAATTAACTCTGAACCTGGGTGAGGCCCCAACAAGCTAACAATTCCGATAGATGGGATCGCATGTGCATGCACAACAATATCCATGATCATGAATACCCATGCATGGGAAGCCTGCAAACTAGTGATGAGATGTAGGAGATCTTCATAGTTCTGGATTTGACTCTGGATGCTTGCCTTCAACTCAACCACTCTGGCTTTAATCATCTTGGGAAAGTGTAATGGGGCTCACTTATATCTCATTGTCCATGTTTGCATGTAATCAACAACATCATGCACGTTCGATAAGATACGTGCTCTCCTAGCACATTGCTGCTACTAGCCATTAAGATGGACAACTGTCTTATGCACGATACCAAACATGGAATACAACGGCCACATGAATATGTCAAGGGACAATGCTTCATCCAGTATTTCCTTCTTCAACTCTATTTGAGCGGATGATGTAACGAATTATCCTCCCTACTTGGCTATCTGTAACTTCGTAGCCATTCTCTCATTCTTAGCTATCAAGAAGAGAACACTCGAGCTAGTGGCTTCAACATATGCTCTGGTAGCATCGACCAATGTTTCCATATCCTTGCACACGTTAGACATGATCACTCATTCCTCAAACTGCACCAGAGATGTGTGATCATCCAGAGTTGACACTGCGCGAGATTACACAACTCTATGTTGGGACTGATTGAATGAGATGTTGTTCATGTCTCCCTCTAGATTGTCTCCAAGGATTTGAGTGTCTCCTTGGTCACTTGGGAATTGCTCCGCATCTTGATTTGATGAAGTTGGTGGGTAAACCTTTTGGTGGTGAGGCATGAGGTCAATGTCTTTCTCTAACTCCTGTTGCTCCATGTTCATGTCCATATGCTCAAGTGCTTGTTCAATATCTTGAGCAAAGTCTTGATCCTACAATTGCTCACCCTGTTTGCTTGGTGCCAACTATTCAGATGTGTTGACTACATGTATAGGCACATTTTCATATATATATACATGTAGTGTCCCCTGTTGTACCCTTTTTTGTTGTCTTCCTTCTCTTGTCTCCACAGCTCCTGTTCCTTTCAGAGTTTCTCCTTAAACTCATGAAACTCCTTCTCTGTTTCCTCCATTCTCTGTTTTTCTCTCTGCCTTTGTGCGTTCCTCCTATCGCGTTGTTTCCTCTTCACCTCTATTTCCAAAGCTACTTTCTTCCTTCTCATAACTTGCATCTTTGTTCTACTTCCGCTCTATCGACAATCTTCCTCTTGCCTTTGTTGTGCACTAGTATGTTTACCTCTACTGCTGGTGCTCTACTTGATGCTGCTTCACACTGCTTCATTAACCATTCCACAATAATGCCGACTGGTTCATTGGGCCTAGAGAATCTATAAAAATATCTCCATGGGTCCTCCTCCACCCAATGACATGCCTAGTGGATCCATTGAAACTATAATCTCGCACAGTGATCCTTTACAAAACAATTCGGGTCATACAGATTATAGCTTCGGGCATCAAATGGATATTTCTTGATCTCCTCTGCTTCGGCATCCACATGCTTGAAATTCCGTATCTCGTATAACCCAATCCACAACATAAGAGTGGGCCAAGGTGCCATCTTCTTCTGGTGTAGCCTAGTTGAGAGTCCTGCCAAGATGTGGTATGATACTTCTTGCATGACGAGCTTGTCCAAGGAAAAATTTGGTAGAACATTCAAAGGCTTCTCCATGGTGTACATCCATATCAAGGTGCCAGACAGTGAGGCATAAGAATCCGCTATATCGATCAATGCCTCCACTACTGCCTTTGACATGCAAGGTGCATCCTGGTCAAATATCATCTTGTACACCAGGGTGACAAAATGATTTGACAGTTGTGCAGTAACTCTTCTAAAGCTGCATTCGGAAAACATCTTACAATAAGTGTTCATAGAGGTCTTCGTTGATGTCCATGCCCACTTCATGCTTAGGAATTCCTGATGGGCACAGATTGCATCCAAGATGTAAGCAAACATGTAGATTTCTACTTGCTCACCTTTGGCAGTTGTTGGGCTCTTGTTACCTATTCCTTCATCCTATGAGTGAACATGTCGGACCAATTGCATGCTTTTGCTTCACTGGCCAGTTGGTCCAACACGATCACCCAACTCTGCAGGAAGTTTTTTGTGCTCTCTAGGCCATGCAAGCGACATGAAAATATGATGAATCATTCATATGCATTCCACAATATCTTTTTCTTATAAACCTGGTTGGTGTCATCCTGAATTTGGCCAACTCTTTTACCCATTTCTTCAAGATATCCCTGGAGTTGGCATTATTGCTAGGTATGTTAAAGGGTGTCTCCATGGTGATCACTGGCTTTGACATATGGTACATCTGATCATAATCTTGTGCCCTGAAGGTAGAAATCTTTGTCTCGATGACGATACTCAATGTCATCGTCTCAAGATCAGTGTGTGAGAAAACCCAATGTATCATGTCTGCGCATGGGAACATGGGATACCTGCATGCAATTTGGTACAAGCCAGACTTCTATATGTTCACATAGACTTGGAAGTCTTCAAGGTCTTTCCCAAATGTGCCTGCAAATGCATCATTGATCTCTTTTCATTTCATCTTGATGTACTTGTCTACAATCAGTGTGGTGTCTTCATAGATCAAAAAGCTTGTAGAAACTCACTCAATTGCTACTCCATTTGTGCTTCTCAGTGTCCTTTGATCCTGCTCTCTTGCAGTCCATTAATCCTAAATTGCTAAGAGGTGGGAAAAAACCTGCTAGATCTAGAGACATGGAGACATGCATGGAAAGAAATTTGTCAGCTAAAAATAAAGAAAACTTGAGAAATAACATGCAACATACCTAGGGATTGACTGGAAAGGATTGCACAATTTTTCTTGGGAGGTGAGGAAACTGGCTGTCGAAACTGTGCAAAAGGAAGTCTAGACTACTGGGAGGTAGGTTAGCTACTCGAATTTCACAATGCATAATACATACTGGCCTACTGGCTGTTGGAATTGTGCAATGCAAAATTCAAGCTGGCAAGGGTTGCAGGCCCAGTGACTGCATTGTGCAATGCAAGGATGGAGGATAGTCATTGGGTAAAAATGTGCATTTTCTGGGAGGAAGGAAGAGCCTTCCCTCTCAGGATTGCACAAAGTTGTCTTGGTGAGGCGGAGTTTGGGCCAATGCTACCCAAACCTGCCAATGGGCAACTGAAAACAAATGGGGATGTGAATGCATGGTGATACTAAGTGTAAGAAGGAGTGAATGATCGAGCATGAAAATAGTGAATACAATATTCAGAAAATGGAACAACATGAATGTATGTGAAGCGAGTTTCTGAATCAGCGAGCGTTTGTGCAAAACAATGGCATGGATGTGACAACAGTGAGATGATAACAAAAACTGAAACGGTGCTAGTACAAGCTAATATACATGCAAACGACAACAATCATTCATAGAAATCAAGCAGACAACACTCACACAAGACAAAACACAAAAAACGATAGAAATGTTGAAAAAGACAACTTAAGCGGACTTACCCATATATAGTTGAGATGGATGTGTTGAAGATTCCTGGATGTGTTGTGGGATGTCAGAGCTCCAAGATCAATGTGAAGAAGTGAGCTATGAAGCGTCGAATAAATAAGTTTGAGGCTCATGACGTGCATGCCACAAATCTAGGGAAAAGTGACACTTGGAGGGGAGATTCTAAAATGATCTTTACATGTAACCTCCAGCTTCTAAAAATAGCTTCCTAAAATATAGTGATGCTTTTTGCATGTTTCTTTATCTATTGCGAGAAAAAGTAGCCCATGAATGGAAGTCAAGTTTTCTCGGTCCCAGGTGGAACCAGTCAACCCGATGGCACATGCAACAACCTACTTGACTAAGGGTAACTTTTGCATAGTTTCTGGGAGGAAGTTGGGATGGTTTCCCAGAGGGATTGTGCAATTTCTGGGCTAAGCATTCCTGTTGGGCCATATTGCTCAGTTTTTACTGGGAAGGTTAACTGACAATATTGCGTAGTTTCTAAGCCCAACAGGCTGCCAGATAGGATTGCGTAATTTATGGAGGGAAGAATGGTTCCCCTCCATAATTTCACAATTTCTTGAGGGAGTTGCCCAGCTAACAACTGGACCAAGTCCGGGGAAGCAACCTATGAGGGAAGTGAAACAAGCTATCATGCACAGGCTATCATTCTGCTAGAAAACCACTGAAGCTTGTGTATTTGACAGTGCAAAACATGCTGCTAAGGATGGTTGGTAGGGAGGCTCCAAAATGAAGCTAAGGCAAAATTTTGAAGGGTAGTTGTAGCTGCTACAACACTTAATGACACACTGGTAGAACTCCATCTCTCTGAATGGACCTTGTTCAGGAAAAGAAAATCTAACACCTTTGGAAGTATTGTTCAGTTCTCTATTCACGTTGGTTTCCAAACTTGCTTGATTGTAAGATGCAGCATCTTGCAAGCTCTTGCTCGATCGACACACATTCCAACCAATCCAACATAGTTTTTTCGATTGGGGTTGAGAGGTATATTGGTGCACAAGCAATATAGTTGTCAAAGTTTTAGTTTCATCTCTGGTGTTGCTCTGCTGCCAATAGGCTTGGACAATACCCCGACGGAGTCACGCAGGAATGCAAGCATCACTTTACTGCTAGTGAGGCTGGTCGGTACCTTGGCGAAGTTACTTGCATCACCTCTTTGCGCAGGAAGCCTTTCTCTTCTATCACCTTATCCATTTTTCATTTTTGAAAATTTTCACTTTTCTTTTTTCATTTTTCATTTTCATAATTGTGCATAGCACTTATTTATTTCAGAGGCAGAAAAGGGATCCCAACTTATTGAGAGCAGAAGAGGTTGTTCCTTCAGGGAAGTAGTTTTATATATACCTCTGACATGCTTGTTATGGTTTTCCCCGTCGCCTTACTCTACTTGACTGAGCTAAAAAGGATTAACCCAAAAACAACTGACTATAGTAGGTGACACTAGTTAGCACACAAGCATTGTGTTTTCACCAAGGTTCACTTCAAATAGTACGTATTTTCCATCGACGTATCATGGACTAAAGATAACAAGTTCGTCATACAGAGGTAGGATGAAATATAACCAAGTAGTCATAGTTTCACAATGCCTCTTATAATTTACCTGACTTGTTTCAAGAGTCACACATAGTTTCATGCAAAAGTAATGTACAAGCGTAAAACAAGCAAACAAACTCAAAACAAAGCAAAATCAGGAGTAACTGTGAAGGAAAATAAAAAATAAAACAAGCAAGTAGACAAACAAACATGCGAGGTAAGTAAGAAAACAAGCATGCAAGAAAACAACCTAACGCAAACACTACTCCTACTCCTAAGCTAATGGTGCATGGGCCTGATCACATGAAATGATACTTCCAATGCAACCACCAGCGCATTGGTTGACCCATGTTGGTGAAGGCATGGTTCAGGAACAACACAGTTGTGCGAACGAGTAAACATGAAAGATATAGCAATGAAGACAAACACACTCCAAGTTTAAATGTGTCGACAAAACATAAGTGAGTGCGAGTGCATGGCATGCAATCCATGGACTTGTCATGGTGTTGTGCGACACTACGTGTAGCTGTTGAGCATATGCATATTGTTAATTGTGAAATGCAAGCAAATGAAAGAAACAAAGACAACTTTTGTCATGCATGTGTGCTTGCTATGTAAGATTGCTCCAATGCATGAGAGATGGGATCATGTAGTTCAAGTGGAGGAAGTATGATCTGTGTCTGAGATTGATCTTCAATACATATAGATGAGCAATGAGGAGCCTTGGGTGTTTCAACAATTTCTTGATCGGAAGTGAAACCAACCTCAAGAAAGAAAGGGCCTCATATAGCCATTAGCTTAGGCTAAAGTTCCTTGACAGTATGGGGGGTTTCGACTTCGTCGACAGATATATCATCATAAGAAGGTGGCTTCAAAAAATCTACTACGATAGAGTCATCATCATGTTTGAATACGGGAGTAAATAGATCACGACAGCTATGATAAGATAAATAAATGATTTCATCGGCATCCTCATGATCTGATGAATCAAACAGAGGGGTAGACGAGAAGTGGACAAATTCACCCTCTGTGTTTTTGGAAAAAGCAGATGAAAAGTCAAGTTGATTTTTAGTGAGTAGTCTATCATCTCCATTTTCGGATCATGGATTGACATTTGGTGTGTTATGTGAATGATCAAAATTGGGTGCATCCATAGATGGAGATACACATGTGAAATCATGGATGGCAGGTTGACTAATGATGTCAGGAAAGAGTAAAGGAGGCTTAGATAGAAGGGAGTCATCCTTTGTCGAGTGTTGATGCTCAAGCGCCCAGTCATACTCTTCATGAATTACATCGTATGTTGGTTGTGCAACACCAACTCCGTCGATGTCTTGATCCTTGTTCACAGCAAGTGTACAGTCTGGAATGAAAGAACACATGACAGTATCATCCAGAGGATCATCCGAGTACAAATATGAAGGTTGAGGTACAAAATGCATGTGACAACTCAATGGAATCACAACCAAATCTACTTGAAAATTAAACAAAGTGATGTTGGGAGGATGTGACAGTTGAACAGATGTGTGTGCCAGTTCTTCCCCATCACTTTGCAGTGGCGGAGTTGTTTGATGAGGGGACGATGGAAAGTTACTAGCGACAATGGTCGTGTTTGTCTGTGATTGCGGCTCCATCATTGAAGTATGCTGAGCAAGGCTTGGGCTCAAACTTCTTCTTGGTATGGACTGATTTGTTAAGGCAGTACTCTAACTTATCCCATATATTAGGAAATTTCATCTGGATTTTCAGAGCATCATACTCTAAAACACGGAAGCGCTGCCAAAAATCCATAAGCAATTCATGTGGGGCCTTCCATTGTCGTAACATTTTTTGGTAAAGAGTTTTTGGATCAAAATGATGGAAAGTAGATTCAATGAGATCACAAAACTACTCAAGAGAGTGGATGCTATTAGCCGGTAGGCCGCAACACCACTGTTGTGGGGATTTGCGATGTGTGTATGCAAGTAGCAGGTTGGCCTGTTCATTAGATTATCCATATTCCTCATCAAGCATGGCAAGGAAGTCTTGTAAGAACACAAACCATGCCACTTTACCTTCACCATCGTACGTGAATTTGAACAAGAGATCAAAAAAATCCCTCGTGATTTTGAGAGGTTCAGCATGTGAAAAACATAATGGAGGGGTGTGTGTAATAGAATCCATGAAATATGTGCAAAGGTTCAAAATAGGATGAGAGGACAAAACTTATCATCTGGCCCTCCTTTTAGCACTAGAAATGTTGATGGTGTTGGCCCCGACAAAATGTCAGGGGATCTCCCAGGTAAGAAGTCCCAACTAGACATCAGACCGTTTGGTGTAGGAGTCCCAGCAGTGGGTCGTATAGTATCGCCTTGACCATGGTTTCGAACAAAGGAAATTAATATGTCCCTATTGGTAGCAAGGGTGTGACATGTGCAACAAGTCAAGGAAGGTGAATGAGAGGTTCTAACACATGGAGGGTGAGGTGAGTGCGCCCCTTGGAAACTTGTGTAAGCACATAGTTAAGAAGGGAACACATGAGCAAAGATACATTAAAACATGGAGGGAAAGTAAGATAGCAATCCAAAGTGATGGTTAAACCAACATCGCATTTCAGTAAGATTCATAGATACATATACATAAAATAGCTACACTGATCCGTATCTTGGGAGGAGGCCCCCAAGATCTAAAAAATCGAAATGGATCTTGGGAGGAGAGACCCCCAAGATCTGAAAACTTGAAAGGGATCTTGGGGGGAGAGACCCCAAGATCTGAAAACTTGAATTGCCAGAAGAAAAATATGAGAATGCCCAATAAACAAAACCACAAAGAAACTTTTTATTAAAACCCAAGTGAAAATAAACCAGCTAGGGCAATGATAGCTTATCTCTGAGAAGAGATGTGGCGGTTACATGCCTCTGAACTGTAAATGCTATATTGTGGCGGACCATCTATCCTTTTACAAAATGTGACTTGTTACTTATACTATTTTTCTAGTTACAATACCATGGGTCAATTCCATGGGTGAATGAATACCATGGGTGGATTTTACAATACCACGGGCAAATGCCATTTACAATACCATGGGTCAATTCCATGGGTGAATGAATACCATGGGTGGATTTTACAATACCACGGGCGGATGCCATTTACAATACCATGGGTAAATTCCATGGGTCAAAGAATAATATGGGTGGATGAGTACCATAGATAACCAATACAAGGGGATATTTTCCATTCGGATCATACACATGCATGTGTAAGAAAACTAATATATATATCATTTAGAGTAAACAAGATAACTAAAATACAATATAACATATGCATGAAACATGATGATCTTGTTATATTAAGAAGTGTAAGTTCTAGTGATACAATGCAACAATGACCAACCACTAGTTCCGATAGTGGAATGTTACAGTCATTGTCGCCTACTCCTCCAAAGAGATATACTAGCTTTCCACATAGGAGAAGCTAAGGCTTGTTACGATAATTTCCAAGCTCTCTCTGAGATACTCCTATCAAAAGCTTGGCTGACCAAAAGCCTCTACAATGAGTTATGAGGGACTATATATAGCAAGGGGTGGGGTGGCCCTTGACATTACCCTTTGTGACAGTTCATCTACCCTCATGAATCTTCATCTACTCTATGACTGTTACATCCAACTATCGACACTTGAACTTCCACTTGACAAGACATTACATACAATCTGGACATATACCCATGTAAGACAAAATAGGCTTGAGCAAGCCCTGCAAGTCATCACTATGACTTAGACAACTGTGGGAAGACCAGCTCTTCGACATCCTCATTGTGGTCAATGGTGGCAAACATGTGCCATGCCTGGTAGTCCATGATGGTGTATGTGTACTCTGTGGTGACATCTTTCTGGAAACGAACTCTTACATCCATAGCATCTGAGTACACTACTTGGGCTCCTCTATCCAACTCGTCTAATAACATGCATATCATTGTCTTAAGTGCAGCTGGATCAACGACATACTAATGCATGGTGTCTACACTAATCACCAAGTCTAGGTTGGTGGCTATGCACATCAACTCATAAAAGTATGACTCAAGATCCAGTCAAACCTGTACCTTTTTCTTTTCCTAGGTGAGTGTCCTGATAGATGGGATCACATGTGCATGCACAACAACATCCATGTCCTGAATACCCATGCATGGGAAGCCTGCAAACTAGTGATGAGCTGCAAGAAATCTTCGTAGTTTTAGATCTAACTCTGGATGTGTGCCTTCAGCTCGACCACTTTGGGCTTCATCATTTTGGGCAAGTGTAACGGGTCTCCCTTGTATCTCATTGTCCATGTTTTCATGTAAACAATAGCAGCATGAACGTTAGACAAGATACATGCTCTGGTAGCACATCACTGCTGCCAGCCATTGAGACAGACAATTGCCTTATGCAAGGTACCAAACTTGGAATACAATGCCCACATGACTGTGTAAAGGGACAATACTTCATCTAGTATTTCCTTCTTCAACTCTGCTCAGGTGGATGCTATAACCAATTCTTCTCCTTGCTTGGTCATCTGTAACTCCTTATCCACTCGCTCATTCTCAACTATCAAGAAGCGAACACTCGAGCTAGTGGCTTTGACATATGCTCTGGTAGCATCAACCAATGCTACTGGACTCTTGCACACGTCAGACACGATCACTCACTCCTCAAATTGTGCACAAGATGTGTGATCATCCAGTGTTTACACTCTGCGATATTTCACAACTCTATGTTGGGAGTCATCGAATGAGATGTTGTGCATCTCTCCCTCCATATTGTCTCCAAGGATTTCAATGTCTCCTTGGTCGCTTGGGACTTGCTCCACCTCTAGGTCAAGTGAAGCTGGTGGGTCGAACTCTTGGTGATGAGGCATGAGGTCGATGTCTTCCTCTAACTCCTATTTCTCCATGTCCATATCCATCTGCTCAAGTGCTTGTTCAATCTCTTGAGCAAAGTCCTGCTCTTGTAATTTCTCACTCTGTCTTCTTGGTGCTAGCTATTCAGATGAGTCGACTACCTATACAAGTGCAATTTCATCTATCTATACATGTAGCACCCCTTGTTGTACATGTTCTTGTTGTGCTTCCTTCTCCTGTCTGTGCAACTCCTATTCCTTTCGGAGTTTCTCCTTCAACTCATGCAACTCCTTCTTTGTTTCCTCCATTCTCTATTTTTCTCTTTGCCTTTGTGCATTCCTCCTATCGCAATGTTTCCTCTTTGCCTCTATTACCAAATCTTATTTTTGCACAAGTGGTTCTGCTCAGAACTTACAGCTTTGTTCTACCTTTGTGCTATTGACAATCTTCCTCTTACCTTTGTCGCACGTTGGTATGTTTACCTCTGCTACTACTACTATCCTGGATCCTGCTTCACTAACCATTCGACAGTGATGTCGACAGTTTCATTGGACCAGGAGAAGCTATAACAATATCTCCATGGGTCCTCCTTCGACCAATGGCACGCCCCGTGGATCCACTGAAACTGTACTCTTGTGTAGTGATATTTTACAGAACAATGCGGGTCATGCGGATTGTAGCTTCAAGTGTCTAATGGATATTTCTTGATCTCCTCTACTTCAACATCTACATGCTTGAAATTTTGTATCTCATATAACCCGATCCACAATGGAAGACCAGTCTAAGGTGCCTTCTTCTTCTGGTGCAGCATAGCCGACAGTCTTGCCGAGATGTGGTATGATAATTCTTACATGACGAGCTTGTCCAAGGCAAACTTCAGTAGAACATGTGGAGGCTTCTCCACATTGTACATCTGTATGAAGGTGCCAGATAGTGAGGCATACCAATCCGCTATATCAATCAGTGCCTCCATTGTTGCCTTCGACATGCAAGGTGGATCTTGTTAGAGTCGGTCTTTACATCCCTCCGACAGAGATCATTTCTCTTATTGCATTTCATTTTTAGGTGTCTCACTCGATTCACTCAGTTGCATTCTACTAGGGGCATGAAATAATCTAACAGAAGGGTCTTGTTATTCATTACCCCTCATGCCTTATCCTGCTGGCTCAGGTCTGTTCATCGAAATCAAGTTTTAAAGTCACTTACAGTCCTGTTTTAGTCTTTTGATTGGTAAGAATCATTTCAGTCACTAGGTCTAGGGTTTCACAAATTGTGTCTTCAAAATGTCCAATAATGCCAGCAGGCCAGAGGGAGGTTCTTAAATAAGTTTTCATTTCAAACATTTTCATTGTCATATGAATGGATTATGACTTTTCTTCAAAACTCTGTTTTGAAGAAAATTCGACATTTCGTTTTTTGTAATAATTTTCAAAAGTTGTTCAATTGTTGAATTCTTTAGGCACAACCCTGGTCTCCATTGCCAAATTCCATGTCATCTATCCCTGCAAAAAATTGCCAAGAATTTCATCATTTCAGTCAAAAAAGCAAAAAGGAAATTTAAAAAACAGAGTTGTATTAAAATGTGAAAAAGTGTCAATGCCAAACATTAGAAAGATGGGTTTTAAAGAAACAAAAATCAAATCCATGTCTTTATAAAGATTTTTCCATGAGGATCAATGTCATTTGCATGCCAAGACCAAAGAGAAACAATTGAAAGAAAATTGGTTTAGCAAGTGTGCAATTTGGGTGAAGTTGGATCAAACTGGGTAGGCACGACGCATAGAGTAGGTGGCGCGACGCACTGGAGAGGCGCGGCGCATAGAGCAGGTGGCGTGGTGCACTGGAGAGGCATGGCGCACTGGGAGCAAATGCGTAGTGTTAATTTACAAGGGTGCAGCGCACTGGGAAGGCATAGTGCACTGGGTATGCAGCGCGGCGCATACACTTAAAAGTGCAAAATTGCTTAAAATTTCTCCAAACTACCAATCACTTGCGCAGATTTCCCAGGTAGAGCCTTCTTCGTGATGTTCAATCAATTTTGTGATAAGCTATGGTGGTTTATGGATGATAATGGTTGAAAAAACATATCAAACCCTCCTTCTAAAGTACCTCAAGGAAACTTGCTGTTAGGGTTTCAAATTCATTGTTTTGCTACCAAAGTCACTCCTCCATCCCATTTCTCCCTTGTTTTCATCATTCCCTAATTTCCTACCCCCCCTAAGTTCATTAGTTCCTTCTCCTACATTCTCTTTCCCAAATTCTCAAACCCCACACCTCATACCCTACACAACAATTCTTAACCCTATACATCAAATCCCTGAAAACCCTCCTACATTTCCCTAATCCCTATAGTCCTAATAGTCCCTAATCCATTGCTATTTTCCCTCTTCATAATAGTCCCTTGTTGCATTTTTTTCCCTTGGTGGCAGAATTCACCCACATCAAAAAAGAGCAGTCCAACACAGTTTTATCACCAACATCTATTTCTCCAAGGCAGTTTGTATAGCAATAGTTATGTCATCCAGTCATTCATCCGATTATGAAGTGGAGACCCAAAGTGACTCACCCATGGAGGGACATGCACCTTGGACACCCCATAAAGGTGGCAGACATGTTAGAGAAGAACCAACCACCCTTACAGAATTGTAGGCCCGCCCTCTTGCCGTCTCTTGTTTCCAGTTTCAGTCATGTTATGAATTTTGTGAGAAGGTTGCTACTGTCCAAGTCCATCATGAATTGGCTCACTTATTTGTATTGCAATTACATGGTGATCAAGTTACTTTGGCTGGTGTCACTTTCACACTTACACCAGATTCTATCTCATTAGCAACCAGCGTACCTAACATTGGAGAACCATGGAAAAAGAGGCAGAAGATTGACCGACAACATTATGAGCCATATGTTAAACTCGTTTTCTTGAGGCAGCTCAAGAGAGTGTTCCCTTTCTGATATCTAAAAGATGAATATGCTCCATTAATGAAATTAATCATGAAGTATTTCAGTTGTGAAGGTCACTTCTCCCGACTATATGCTTATCACATTAGGTTTCTCATGCATTTAACTGGGGTACAGATGATGAACATCCCATATTTCATATACCGAAACATAGAGAGGATGACCGCCGTTGTGCAGCACAAGACCCCTAAGCAGCAGTTCAATAGTATTTGCCATTTTTCTCTCATCAAGATTTTGGTGGTTCATCAGCTTGGATTACAGGGCATCACTTGGGATGATTTCATCTCTCGTGACTTTTTCAGAGCTTCATAGGGATCTTCAGAGGTTGGGCATGAGACTGGTGGACCTTCTCATCAGCAAGAAGGCCATGATCCACACACTGCTACTATACCGGTCTTCATTACTTATCAGAAGGGCACAAGGAATTTATTTGCAGCAGGGAAGTGAGTGTTATCTCCACCCGTGGTGAAAGGGGCCTCGTTTCTGACATCAGCATCACAGGTACAAGATAGAGGCAAGAGGCCAATGTAGGACGAGGGGCCTTCAGGTGAGTGAGAGACTGACTTCATTCTCGCTCAGGATGATGTAACAGGCATGGGCTCGCAAAATGCACATCTTAGAGAGATCATCCAGGAGAAGCAGACAGAGATCACAGCCTTGTCTCTTGGCTTGGAGAGGGCTAAGTGGACTATGAAATACTTGGAGCAGAGGAACAAACAACTCGAAGATTAGCAAGACATCATGGAGTTGCAAAACATCCACGAGAATCGCCAAGCTGCCCAAAGGAGGAGGATTGAGCTCACTTCATTGGAGCAAGAAATTAATGATGATCGGGAGTCTTGGCTTGAGAGAATCAACATCAACCTGGAGAGACTGCTGGAAACGGCCAATAGGGACAAAGAATTGTTGAGACACATGGCGTTCCATTACAGGGCACACAATATGAGTTCCAAGGCACGAATAAGAAATCTAAAGGCAAAATTGAAGAAGGCAACAAAGAAGCAAAAGAGGCAAAAGGAGCATAATCGCCTTCGGATATTGGCCGAAGCCTCTTTAGCCTAGCATGACACTTTATAGAGAAGGTCCATCCCAAATTTGAAGAAAATTGGAGCAATTTTTGCATTTTTGGAAATTTTTGCACTGAAAAATAGGTTTTGCCTCCCGATGCGCCGCGCCATGTGGCACTCGCTTTTGCTAGAGGGCTCCAAATTTCAAAAACTTTATATTTTTGGATTTGGCATGAAAATCATGACTGCTGGTGCATGGCCAAGAAGTTTGGGCAAGTTTTGATTCCCCAAGAGGTCAAAAACACTCAAAAAATGACCTCACTACCCCTATTTTGACACACAGGAAGCAGTCTTGGGAGCTTGAAGTTTTGGAGGGGAAAATGGACACCAAATTGAACAATTCCACTTGGGTTGGGAAGCAGACAGGCATGGCTTTCCAACAAGATATCATGAGCTCAATGTGAACTCTGGGAAGTGCCTCAAATTCATCTCAAAGTGGCGTGACGCATAGAGAATAAAGCGTGGCGCATAGAGGATTTTTGCCAAATTTTTCACCTTCCAGCTTAGAAATTCAGCCAGTTTTGACTAGTTTTTATTTTTGATGAAATTATTGATCTATATTGATGTAATTGGAGGACCATGATGTAATATTGGCATATTTTTACTTTTTCTAGAGGATTCATTCATTAAAAAGTGAAAATTTAATGAATGAATCAGTTTCCTACCTTATAGATGCAAGTTGTTTGATTGCGTAGATTTCAGTGCTTTGTTTAGAATTGGTTGAAACAGCTCCTAGAATGATGAGCTAGACCCCTAGAGGCATGGGAATGGGTTAGGATGGTCTATATCATGTATTTTCTAAGTCATTTTCAGGGTTGGACACTTGGGATTCTTGGCACATCATTCTACATTCTATCTTTGCATTTTTGGCTAAGGAAAGACGAAAGTTTTGCAGCACTTGTTGGGATCCATGTGGCTCTATGTTTTGATGGTGTTTTTCTCTATGTACTTGTAAGTTGATTGATGTTTATGTGTATCATTTTCCTTTCTCTTTGCTTCTGAAGTTAAACAAATGAGTGATTAAGGTAGAATTCATTGACTGCTATGCTCTGCCTTGAAATTTGTTTAATTTTCCATGTTTTCATCTGTTTAAGGAGAAACCTTGAGACTCACTTGCCCTCCTTAGCTCCTCACCAATCTGATCCATCCATCCATTCACTCTAAAGCATCAAAATTATTGGCTTCCTTGCCCCAATAAGAACTCTGCAAAAACTGTGCCTCATCCCCGGACCCAAATTTTCCTTTCCCTTTTTTCCAACACACAAACCCCAAAAACTCAAATCAAATCCTTGTACTTCATACCTAGCCTAAAATAAGTTGTTATTTCATTCATATCGAGTGTCGTCGATTATCTTTTGCTGAGATTGACCCGGAGAGAGCCCTCTTCTGTCCTCGTAGGGCTAGCTACGAGGCTGAGCGTGGTTTGATGTGGACCTAGAAGCTTACCTTTCTAGCCTAAGGTAAATCTAGGCTCTAACATAGTGGCGACCCCACTGGGGAAGCTGATTTGATTGTTTGTTAGTATTCTTAATTTTGAAACTACAGACGGAGTTTGAAGATTAGCCAGGTAGCCTTCGAAACGCTTTTGCCTTGCATTAGCGCAGGTAGATAAAAGCTACTTCAGTTGATCTCTGGTATAGTTTCATTAACGGAAAATCTAACCTGCAAACACCCCAGTTCATTTCATGATTCTAAGCTATGGATGATAAGCTTAGGATTTGATAGGCTGAGAAAGTTGTTTATGTCCCTTTGATCTTTTGAAATTAGCACACTGGCTTCAAAGAGATATACCAAAGCTAATCCAAATTCAAATCTGTTATAGCTCCAAATCTCACTCTTGAGGTTTGTGATGCTGCACTCATGGCCTAGGGCAACCCCTCCTTCCAGACCTGGTCCCAAATTTAAAAAAATATTGTTTTTTCCCTATACGTGACATTGGCCTGAGCTAAACACATGTATATGCGGGTCTGTGTATACCCAACCCGTGTATATATATATAAAAACACTAAAAAAATAATAAATCTCCTTAATTCGGGCGGAGATCATGGGTTTTACCTGTTGATCACTTGTTAGTACCCGTGGCCCAACTGTTCCCAACGAATTCCCAACTAAAAAACTACTTTGGGAGAAGTATAACAAGGCTTCTATGGGAAGCCCAAAGGGAGGAGAGAAGAGAGAGAAAGATTGCTATGCTGAGATTTCCCTCACCAGGTCTGAAGATCCTTGTGCCTTCTGCACTTCCCCCATTCTACAGGAAACCCTTGTTTCTTTGTGTGTTGATAATTTCATACTACTTGAGAGATCATGGAGTAAGTCATGGAAGGAGTTTGTTAAAGGCTTGAGGCTAGACGAATCCGGGGGACGGTTCCACTTGGAGCTTGCAAAAGGACGACTCAGGTGAAATTGTTCCTTTTTTGTACTTTCTTTGTCTATAATAAAAGAAACACATGTCTTTGTTCCTGATATAAATCTTCTTCATGTTATGATATTCATGTTATGATCCATATGTGATCGGTTGTTTAATTGCATAACTAACTACCTTTCCTTATAATATGAAGATGGTTTCTTTATGA
>APFE030267297.1:1022-20241 GCA_000404065.3 Pinus taeda | reverse complement strand
AAAACCCTCTGAATGATGATAGGATCAGTTGAATAGTGACATAGATTGGCATTTGGGCGACTTTGAAAAGAGTGAGATCAAACCCTAGACCTAATGCCTAGTGACCAAATTTTGCTTGAAGACTCACTGAAATGACAAAATTTGACCTTGACACTTCAAAATCACTTTGTAAGAGCACATTTGATCACTGGAGGAAGGCTGGAAAGACTGACACTAACACACTCCACCACACGGGCCATCACTCCACTTTCCCCACTCTTCCACTTACATTCTATTACGCTCATATCTTAACCTAACCCTCACTTCAGAATGAAAGCCTCTTCTACCTTAGCCTTAAATAAATTAACCCCAAACCCTTGAAAAACATTACTTTTCCATCATGTGTGCCCTTCACGTATTGCTCAAAGACATCCTGTACTTCCATGTTTATCTTCCATTGATCTCCCCACCGATCTGACAACCCACGTTTCACCTGATCGACGAGACATGCTCGATCGATCTCCGCCATTAGATCACTCCTGCTAGATCTAATGGCTATCTCTCTTATCGTGCAGGCAACTAGCGAGAGGAGTACCCGCATGATAAAGGCAGTTTTCTCTCTCCCCTTCCACTACATGGCATGCAGTGAGTGTCATCGGGCAGACTCCACCCTTTACCGCTTACCGCCCAATGAGCGCCCGATAGAAATCATAAACACCCAAACAAAACCACCCCCAAGGCACTATCGTCTGAGCACCTCCTCCGCTTGATATCCATCCGATCTGTCCACCAAGTTCCAATGGCTCAAACATTTTTGGTTCCCACCAAAGACTACAAGCCTCATGAAATAGATCTCCTCCATCCATTTCTTCCGATCCAACGGCCCTCGTCCATGACTACTCATGCTTGTCCTTCACCACCCTACCATTACTATGTCTGTCCAATTTAATTCATCCAACAGCTACTCGCTTGTCCTCTGCCACCCTGCCATTACTCTGTTCTTCCTATTTAGCACATTTAGCCACCTGTGCACCTCATATTTGACTTCCTAGCAGTTACCTGAGGAGGAAGGTGGTTGACTCTATCAGTATCATGACGGTTAGGTCGCTGAACTGAAATACCAAAAAGCATGGCCGAAAGGGGAAGGACATAGCACGATGTAGTCAAGTATAAATAAACAGTCATGGAGCCTCACTGGCATGATCAAACCAACTATCTAACAGGGCAGCATTGTACCAAATTAATTGCCATTTTCGTGATGGAAGGAGAATTGTGTCCTCATACGCATTGAGGTAGTTAAAGCCAAAGGGGGTAGGTTAAGACAGCTGGAGACATCTGAAAGCTAGAGAGAATTGTAAAGGGCCTATAAAAGGCTAGAAACTAAATGTAAGAAGGCTTCAACTTCTGGAGACTATGGAGACTCTGCCACTCAAGCTTCTCATCTTCATTCATCAGTAATACAAGCTTCTTTTGTTGTTATATGTTCAATATCCCAAATTCACTTCTGTTCTAAGATTGCACTTGAACAGGCAGTTCAGGTTCCTTTTGTGTCAAATGCTAGATAACTATCATATTATCTTTGTGTTGATGTATTAGACTCACATGTTTCATTTACTTTCTGTAGCTGGCCATCATATGGTTATGTATGTATCTGCTGGTATGGTTAGTATTCTCCATTCACTCACTTAATCTACAAACTATTGAGCATTAGTGGTCTAAAGCCTTGTAGGCTGAGGGTGTTCATCCATGTCTTGAGTAATAACAAATTCAAACTAGTTATCTGGCTTGATCCATACCATTATTTATTCCAATAGTTCAAACAACAATATTGAAGATTATATGTTACTAGGCATCTCTGAGCTGCAACCTAGGAGAGTTTCTTGGAGTGATAATAGGATTCACAATGGATTTCATCCCCTAGAATCTTGGATGATTTTTCATTCTCTAGAAATTTCCATGACTGGATTTTACTTAAGGATTCAGTGGTATAATATTGGAGGCCATTTGATTCTCATTGAACAAGAACCTATTTCATCTTAAACCCTTAAATCTACGAAATCTTTTTCCAAGACCTGAAACCAGGTAACTTCTAGTTTCTCCATAATATTTAAACCTTAAAATAAAGTAATAAATTTCTTTAAAATGAATCATTTCCTAATGGATTCATCGAAACTTTTATCACTTTTATTCTTAAAGGAAAATGACCAACGATGAGAGAAAATGTTGTGGGGAACAAGAAAGAATCTCTTCATTCTTATAGAGGTGGTACTCTCTTAATTGATGGGAGATTCTTCTTATGTCCTCAAATAAATGCAATGGTTGAGTGCTAAAGGAAAACCCCAACAAATGTTCCAATAAATCTATCATATAACATATTTACTAGTAAAGTGCACCATCTCATGCATAGGAAGAAAAATGAATAAATATGACTGCAAAAGATTTTATATAAAGGAGTTTCATGGGAAAACTAAAAAGTCTCTTTATTATGGAAATGGTATTAACAATGATATTCACATCATAAAACTTTTAAAAAGTAAAGTAAATTTTGTGAGAAGAATAGCTTCTACCTTGGAAGTAAAACACACCATGTTATTTCAGCAAGATGAAAACTTAACATGATAATTCCATTTAAACTCACAGGGATTAAAGGAGTTACACACTTGCAATTTTAAGCTTTAAAACTCAAAGTATAAATATTACACTAGCTATGAACTCGTGAGAGTTCTTTGTGTAACCTCAAATAGAAATATTTAAAAAGAGTTCATAATGTTAAGAAAATAAAACACATTTGTCCAAAATGTATTGAATTGGGCTCCCATGGACCATGTAAATAAAAAGACCTAGAAGATAAAAGAGGAAAATAGTAAAAAATCATCTCTTCTCATTCAAATTGAGTTTGAAATTTTTTTTATGTATTATTCTAACCGAGAAGAATATATTATAAGACTCAACTAGGAGATTACTTTACTTACTATGTTGGAAGGGGCCTCTCTCTCTCTCTCTCTCTGTCTCTCTCCCCTTGAATGTTCTTCCATATTTTTTATAATAATAATTTTTCATCTTTTGGAACTACTTCATGATAATATCTTTTTTTTTATCCAATAAGAGTAGTTCCTTCCATTAATCAAGAAAAAAGATTACATAATGTACATTTTGCGATATAGTGCCAAAAAAATAGCAACATTTGCAACAAACAAAACTACAAAACCAATGCACTACTTAATCATCAAAATTCACACTATAAAACCTTCTTTCCTTCTTAACCCAAAAGAAAAAAGCAAGGTTATAATGTGTTGACGGTCTGCTAGACTTTAGAAGTCCTGTGCCACAAAGAGCCCTTCACTCCTTAATGAGGAGGGCCCACCAAAACCTACTACCCAAAAAACCAATGGCCCACAAAGCATAGAGTGTCTTGTTAGCCCGAAGGACAAGCCACCCAGCCCTCGAGGATCCTATCGCTATGATCTATTTCAGATGACCCAACATGCCCACCACTTAAACCCCAATTGGATCCGAAATGAAAACAAAACTCCTTTCTAGGAAATTTCGGGTCCGTTTTCTATATTAACTCTCGATTAGTTAAAATGCCCAACTCTCCTATGATTTGTACCTCTCTAATTCGATGGTTCTGAAAATATTTCAAGCCCACAACATGCAAACCCGTTAAAATTCCAAACAGACCCGATGGGTGGCCTTAACCGCCGCTCTATAATTTTTTGAGTCTATTTTCTGGGCTATCTTCCATGCAACTATCCACCCGATATCCATTGGATGTTGGCGCTTGTTTCCATCAAAGGTCGTCTGCCTGTCAACCTGCTCACTCTTTACTCCATTCCTATTTCCTAACATTGGTGCATTATTTTTTGTTTCCTTAGGTTGAATTATTGCCTATATTTCATGCTTTGAAGATATTTGCTATCTGCGGTATAATGTGTGATAGTCCTTACGTAGTTTCCCAGAGGGAGTCGCTTCCCACTCATAGCACCTGTTATCTCTTGTACAAAGCACACCCTCATTCACCAGATGATCTGCTAATCTGTTGGCATTTCTATGAACATGAACAAATTTGAGTGTTCTTAGGGCTCTCAGGTGGAGTTGAATACGTTGATAGACCTGCAATAACTGCCAATGTTTTGATACTTTTTCTAGTGCCGAGCGATTGTCTATCTTTTTGACCGAATTAATTGTCAATTCAAAGTCTGCCTCTATGATTGTATTGTGTAAATTGTACTCAATCAAGATTTCTAGGCATTGCTCTAGGGCCATGAGCTCCGCCATGTTGTTTGTGGCATTCCCAAAATGACTATGAAAGATAACTTTTATGCTTCCCTGTTCATCTCTTATGACTTCTCCATAACCAGCAACCCCAGGGTTTCCCTTAGAGGGTCCATCTATATTAAATTTCAAAAATCCATCGGGGGGCAGTTGCCAGAAGTCCTTCCCCGCTATTGTATGTTTTACTATCTTGCTTATGCCCTAGGGGACGTGACGAGAGGCCCAAATGCAAAAGAATGTGAGCATCCTGGTTACAAGGAGGGTTCTGGAGGGTTTGCTTTATAAGGGTGCTTACAGTTTCTTTGAGCTGTTTTAAAATCTGAGCTATGATGCTCTGGGTTGAGCCCATTTTGTTCTTAAAAATTCTGTTGTTTCTTTCTTTCCAAACATCCCAGATCAAAAAACCCGGGATCAAAGTCCAGGCTCTATTGACTGTCTCATTTTCTGAGAAGTCTTTCCTCCAATTCTTCAGAGTTCCAGTGATGCTGCTTTCATCCCTATCAATCTACCTGAAAATTGAAGCTACCCAATTCCATAAGGTAGAGGTGAAATTGTAGAGATTAAGTAGGTGATCCATCATTTCTTCTTGCAGGCCACATAGTTGACATCTAGATGGACCAGCTAAGCCTCTTTTTCTTATATTTTCCCAAGTCAGAACTTTTTTTTTGATGTACTAACCACATGAATAGTTTGATTTTTATCCAGTGCGAGTTCTCCCATAGGTCTCCCCATATCTTATCAAGGTTTGGAAGGTCAAGTCCAGTGGCAATTATTTTGGCTTCTTTGAGGTTGAAGTTGCCCTCGTTGTTTCGTCCCCATCTTAGTTGGTGAGATGAAGTTGAATTCAAAATCTTTCTTTGTTCCAGGATCACTACAAGAGCATCAACCTGGGCTTTTAGAGGGGATTCTTCACTGTATAATAGATCCTTCCAAGTTCTCCATTTGCCATTGTCCCTTGTCTGATCCCAAAAATCACTATCCCTGAGCAACCCTTATTGTCAGTGTCATTTTTGAGAATTTCTAGTCCTTCTATGCATAGGTTAGGCTCCTGCTTCTAGTTATCCTCCCAAAACAAGGCTAGGTTTCCATCTCTGATCTCCCAGAAACTATGCTTTTGCACAATAACTCTGTTCTCCTAGGCATTGTTCCAAATACGGGAGCCCTTGATGAGCCCTGTCATTCTGATATGGTCCCTTTCTTGCTAGTTATTTGCATACTTACGCTTCCAGAGCTTAGCCTAAGGGGTTATCATTTCCTTTAGCCATCTCCACCAAAGTTTTCCCCCCAAAACTTTGCTTAGGGTTTCCGGGTCATGAAGTCCCAAACCACCATGGTTTTTGGGTTTGCAGAGCTTTTCCCAAGCTACTAGAGCCCATTTCTTTTTCTCTTCCCCTTTGCCCCAAAGAAAATCTCTTTGGATGTTCCTGATGTGTTGTAAAACTCCTTTTGGGGTAGGTAGAGTAGAAAACATGTATATGGATATGGTTTGTAGGACAAATTTTGTCAACACTAGCCTTCTAGCTAAGTTTAAGGATCTGCTTGTCCATTTTCTGATTTTGTCCTACAATTTATTTTTCACTGGCTCCCAAAATTCCTTACTCAGAAGTTTGTCTATAAGAGGTATTCCCAGATATTTGGAGGGTAGTTGATCTCTTTGAAATCTGAGAATTCTGGTGAGATTTCTTTGAATGGCAATATCAATATTGAAAAAGAATTTTTTTTATTTTGTGAGACTTACCTCTGTACCAGCAGCCAGTGCAAAATGATTTAGGATCTGTTTGAAAGATTTAGCTTCCTTGATCGTCGGTGTACCCTGCAACATGGTATCATCCACAAATTGTTGATGAGTCAAGGTGTCCCCTTTCAGGGTTAGTTTGAGACCTTCGATTCTACCTTCCACTTTGGTTGATTTGATCGCTTTACCTAAACCTTCCATCATGAGAATAAATAGGAAGGGGGAAGTGGATCTCCTTTTTTGAGGCCTCTTGAAGGCCTGAATGTTTTGGATGGAGAGCCATTAAGAAGGATTGAAAAACTAGTTGTGGTAACAAGGGCCATTACCCATCTTATCCAGTTGTGGTCAAAGCCATAAGCTTTTAGTACCTCCTTGATGTACAACCAGCTTAGCTTATCATAAGCTTTCTATAGGTCAAACTGTATGATCATACCTGCATGCTTATTGCTCTTGAGATAATGAACCACCTCGTGAGCTTGAATGATGTTATTGAGAATTTTCCTTCCTTCCACATATCTAGTTTGCTCCTCAGACACAAGAGTTGGAAGAAGGGGTTTGAGTCTGTTTGCAATCACTTTAGAAATGATTTTGTACACCACATTGCATAAAGCTATGGTTCTGTATCTATTAGGTGTCATAGCTTTTTCCTGATTTGGGATTAAGGCTATGAAAGATGCATTGAGCGCCCTTAAAACTGTTTTTGATTTTCTAGAATCCTCCACAACATCAAGGATATCTTGTTTGACTATTTCCCAACATGTTTTGAAGAAGTCTACATTGAACCCATCCAGGCTTGGAGCTTTCCCATTATGCATCTCTTTGAGGACTTCATTGACCTCCTCTTTAGTCACTGGCTTGTTGAGATTGTAATTGTCTTCCCTGTTTACAAGTTTTGGAATGTGTTGTGTGAAGCTATTGATAAATTGTAATCTGTCTGAGAGAGGCTCCTCATCTATACTTTGAAAATTTTGTACCAGAAAAGACTCCATTTCTTTGTGGGTGCTTAGCTCTTTCCCTTGAGTATCTTTGAGTTTTACAATCCTATTATGAGCCCTGCAATCCATGGTTTACTTGTGAAAAAACTTTGTATTTCTTTCCCATTCTTTAATCCATTGCACTCTTGATTTCTGTCTCCAAAATATCTCTTCTTACTTCCATCTGTTCTCCCATTCCCGTTGAAGAGAGTCAACTTTCATTTTCCTTTCCTTGGTAAAGCCATCACTATTGAGGATTTGGTTAATTCTTTGAAGTTTCTATTCAACTTCTCTTTTGTCTTTGAAAATATTGCCAAACTCAATTTTTTTCCATTCTTTAAGCCCGAGTTTGATGTGTTTCAGTCTCTGTTGTAGCAGGAACATCTTCATGCCTTGCACGGGCATGTCTTCCACCCACCATTTTCCAATGTTGGTAATGAAGTTAGGGTGAATGAGCTAGACATTTTCAAACTTGGAACATATGTTCCTCAGAGTGCCTATGAAAGCAGCTTCAAGCTGGATAGGCCAATGATCCGAGCCTCTAAAAGGAAGGATTAAAGTAGTCAAGTCAAGGCCAGTGAGAAATAGGTCTTCCGAGATAATGAATCTGTCTAGTTTAGAAGTAACCTAAGAAGACCCTCCCCTCTTATTGTTCCATGTGAAGGTGCCATTTATTGTCTCCGTATCCACCAGCCTCATATTGTTTAAGAAGTTCTGAAAGGCAATGGAGTCTCTGCCTAGTATTCTGCTCCCAACTTTTTTCTCTGTAAGCGATTTGATCATGTTGAAGTTCCATCCTAGAATCCGGGGCATCACAAGATGTCTCTCTCTCATCTCTTCCAGTGAGGTGAGAAGCCTGATTTTTTCTTCAAGCTTTTGAGGACCATAGACATTTGTGATCATATAGAGTTCCTTGTCAGCCAAAGGTTGGATAACCATTGAAAGGTAATTCTTGGATGCTTCAACATATAGGATTCCAAATTTTTGTGGATTCCAAAGAGTGAGAATCCCTTCTGCTGTATTGTTCGCTTTGACTTCTAGATAATCGTACTTAATAAGCCATTTGCTATGTATCTCTCTGAACATTTTGTTTCTTGTATAAACACCATATCTAGTTTTTCTTCTTTCATTCTATTGCTGAGATTTTTTGTTTTCTTTTACTTCCTAGTCCCCTAATGTTCCAAGTTGTGAGCTTCATTATGAAAGGTTTGTAAATGAGTAGCTAGCAAGATCTTTCATCTTGCCTAAGTTAATCATGAGTTTCCCACACTCTGTTAGTAGCTCATTTTGTCTCTTCCTTCCTCTTTTCCTACTTGGGTTCTTGGTAGGGTGTTTTGATGTTACCTCCATCGATTTTACCCCTCTATTTTCCTGGCTGTCATGGTTCCTTTTGATTCCAGCAGCCTTTACCTAAGATCTCCAGAGGAAGAGCTATTGCACTCTGTCAAACTCCTCTTGTGGTAGAGAATCAACAAGTCTGTTGGTTTCCTGCTCCAGGAACCTTTCTAGATCCAGATTCTCCCTCTCAAGAATCTCCTGTAGTTCGTGGTCCTCTGTCCCTATATAGCTCCATAGTGCTTGGCAGATCCTCCCTTAGTTTTTTGTTCTCATGTGTGACCTCCATGCTTTCATCTTTTTCCTTCTCTGCAGGATTATCCTCCGGCGCCTTGTCCGTTCCATTGTCCCCACCTTCTTCTTCTATAATCTTAAAACTATTATAACTTGGTTGCCTACCTTCACTAGGTTTTTTTTGGTACTTTTTTCCCCCTCCTTTCCCTCTACCTCCCACCCTTGTGAAGCCTTTAGGATCTTTTCCTATGTTGGGTTTCATGTTTTCCTCCAGTTTGTTAAGTGGGCAATCTCTGAAGAGGTTCCCATGTTCATGACATTTTCATAATCAGAATGGGACATGCTCATAGTCCACCACCTACACCCATTCTTCATCATATACTTCTAGAATAATTTCATCCGAAAGTGCTCCCGATAGGTCCATTTCTACACATATGCATGCGAAGGAGGTATATTTGCCTCATAGAGTCGCGTCTGATATTTTAAAAAAATGACCTAATTTATTGCATATGGATTTTAAGGATTCAGGCAGTCAATAATCTAAAGGTAGGGAGTAGAGTCTAATCCATACTGGTACCGAAGTGAATGTTTCTCACCGCGGGACAAAATTCATCACCCATGGTTGCATGTAAAGTCTTGTAGTAGCATAGAAATATGGTCCTCCTTCGAACACTCTATCTTTATCCTCTAGGTTTGTGAAAACCATTGTGAATAAACCCTTGGACCCAAGATGAAGGGTTATTTCTCAATTTGGCTTCTAGTAATTCCTTATCCAAGTGTACAAATCCTTCTCTGTTGGCCATATCCCCATAAATTTGCAAATGACTGCATATGTCGCCATGTGATCTCTGTGCGCTCGTAGCACCAGATCACTTAGGACAACCCGAGGTTTGATAGTTGACCTGGGTTTACAGGGTCTAATCATAGTCTTTTGCTCAGTTCTTTGACTATTGTCGCCTGTCTTCTTCCCTTTTATGACTTCCTCATGACTCTCCTCCTGTTCATGATGTTTTCTACTTTCCAGCATTTTTTTACTTATTTTCCCCGTTTCTACCTCCATTAGATTTTTGAATCAATTCGAACCTGCCTCCTTGTTTCTGTATGCTACTACCTGACTATAGAAGGGAGTGGAGCTCCCCCCTCCTTGCCCCTCCATTATTACCAGCTCGCACCCGTTGCTCCCTGTTCAAAATCCTCGCTCCCGTTGCCTCTCCAAAATAAATATTAATCAACTACTTCTTCATGATAATTGCTTTCCCCCTTATAAATAATTAAATTAGATTCCTTTATTAAATAGTATATTTAATATTCATTCCCCAAATAAGGGGCTAATTTAAACATCTAAGAATTCCTTTAAATCAATCATTTTATAAAAAGTATTTTTATGTCGAGTCATAAATGGTCATGAATGGATTTAATTTTTTAGGAATTATGTATGGAATTTTAGTCATCCAATCCATCTCCAAGTTTTTCTTCACATTACTAGCTTTCCAATCAACTCTTGTTTTACCAATTTGGACATCGGGAACTCAAGTTATGTCTTCTACAAGTTAGTGACTCAACAACAGTTGATCTTCTCCATAAAAAGATTAGCCTTTGATTTATAAATTTTCCCTATTTATCCCACATGGATTGTGGCAGGAAATTCATAACAATTTAGAAGTAAATGGGCTTCATTTATTATTTTTTTATGAAGAAGAAAGAGCCATGGATCTTTGTGTAGATGGTGTATAGTGCAAAATGTTAGTCGCCAACTCAATGCCTAGTCATCATGCCAAGTCACTTATGTCTAACCAATAGCTTCCAATTATCACCCAAATATACTACCACAAGTCATTGGGAGGTGCACCAAATAAAAATGCAAAAAGACTTAGGATATGATAATAATACATATGAGGAGAATAATTTAGAGATTTAAAAGTAATGCAAAGAAATAGTAATCACTTAGAGAAAATTATAAAATTGGATGGGAAAATGGACAATGAAAAAATAGCGTATGAACTATGCTTTCTATTATGTGAACTGCGCGATGAAGGTGACACATCGATATATGAAATGAGAGGATCATTGCAAAATTTGCTTCAGAGAAACCATCCCCATTAACATTGTGTGAGGAAGCAATGAAACATTGAATTTTAATTTTAATTATTAAGGACTTGTGGATGTTGATGACCAATAAGTGAATATCATCTATCACTTTAAAGATTTGAAAATTTGGTCTACATATAGAGGAATATAGGTTCAAGTATGAACTGAAATCACTCTAATGGATGTGTAACATGAATACACATTGACAGGAACAAGCCTTTCTATTCCTAGCATGCACCTCTTGCTGGACATAGGAAATAGATGTAAAGGAGGATAGTAATGATTTGACTCATGGAATTGATAGATTTGTGAATGATGAATATATTGTGCACTAGGAATCCAATATAATCTCTACCATTACATTGTGTTTTATTCTCACTAACCATGGTTTAAAATGGTGCTTAGGAGATTGGCTAAATTGATATAAAGATAAAATGGGGGACAATACTCATAATATGAATATGATGGAAATCAATTCAAGATTCCTTCACTGATGCCTTTCCTCTCTTCAAATTGTGATTATAAAATGTCACTTGATGTGGTGGATTTGGGCCTATTTTGGTTTTTATCTCAACAAAGCCTTTAACATAAACACCAATATGCTAATTGGATAAGAGATGCATATCATAAAACCATTATAAATCATGCTTAGAAAAAATCAAATGTAAAACATAATTACCTCTTTCTTGTGTTCTATTCAAATTATAATAAATCAATCAACTCTTTGTCAGAAACCATTTGTTTTACTACATAAACCACAACTTAATTTCCATCATGCCCCTCAAAAATGTAATTGACTTGCTTGTTCATTCCTTTAGGATGTGGACTATTTAGAAAACCTATACCATTTCCCAATATTTTTGTCTTCTCTCAATATATAAATATTGACTATTATTTTGATTAGTCTCATTTATTTGGTTATAACTGGCATAGATTCCATGTATATTCATACTCGTTAGATACTTAGCCATCCATATCCAATGTTTATAGTCATAAATTGGGTCAACATACTCCATTTGTTCAACTATGATGTTTTTTTTCGACATTAGATAATCCAATCCTCCTCATGTGTTTCATGGCATGTGCTTCACTTCCTCTTCAGGATCCGTTAACTCTAACATTGTGTTCGTTTACTAACACCTATGGGTTTTGGTGTAATAGTAATCATGATTCCAACAAATGGTACCAAAGCCAAAGGTCTCAAGTTAAAAACACACTCAAGTCATGTTGAGGGCTAATTTTTGGACTTTGGATAATCCAAAGCTCCCTGTGTATTTTGTGACATGTGCTTAACCACCACTTGAGAATATGTTAACTCTAGTGGTGTGTCTGTTTACTAACACCTGTAGGTTTTTGCGTAATGAAAATCATGATTCCAACAAATGCATGGAACATTTATACCATCCATATAAAAGAGACCCAACCCATGGAAAAATAGATGGAACAATCCAATATGTTCTCCCATTAATACACAATTCAATTTTCAACTTAGGAGGTGGGCATAGTTCTAAAATTTTCACTACCTTGTCTCCATTAATCTCATTGTTGTAAAACTCATCCCTCCTTCAACAAGAGAGTAATCTGGGTGTTTTTTAATTTTTCTTCTGACACTATTGGCCCCAATGGATCTTGACATCCTACTTGAAATTTTAGAGGAATGTCTTAATGTACAACTACATTTTATACTTACATTTGAATTGTTCATGGCATTTTAGTACAAATATATGATTATGAGGGCATAAAAGATCCAAATGATCAAATATTCCAACTTAGAATCTACAGTCCATTAAACATGCCTACTTAGACATTAAACATTCCCACTTAGATTATATAAAAGAAAATATCTCAACATATTTTTGAATTCACTCCTGTAGAGAATAGATTTGTTGATTATTTCGGCATATTTTACATTATTGCAAGTAATATAATTGCTAGTTTGGAACTTATGCATTAAATAAGGATCCTAAGGTCAATGTACAACTAGTAAATATTTGTTATATAAGTTATTTGTGTGAACTATAATGAAAACATGACAAAGCAATAGACTAATTTATAAAATATATTTATCATATGGAATTACTAGCATGGGATTAAAGAGGAAGGGTTATGACATGATAAGCAATAAGGTAGAAAATAGGAAAGAGAAAGCTATAATGTACCCAATCATCTCCCTTGAGAATAGGTTAATAAATTTAAATTCAGTTCAAGATGATGCATGTATCTCCTTTTCCCACCCAGAATAATGGTATAATTATTTCTCATTTATCTTCCTTTCCTAGAGTTTCCTATATCCTTGACATATCAAAGGACATATTTGAAATTCTCACTTATTATGGTGGGTTTCAATCCTCTCTATTTATCATTTATATATTATAATTCATAGTTTATATAGGTGAGGGATGTTATACATAATTTCACTTATGCAGACAAAAATGCATTCCTTGGATCTAGTGGTCTGATATAAAACAACGGAGGACAAAAATAATCAATTCTTTCTTTAAAGAGATTTGAATATGGAAAATGAACCTACTTAGAATTCTTAGCAAGTCCTTCTCTCTTCTTTTCTTGTAAGCTCCAATCCTAGCATCACGCGCTATAAATGGAGCTTGCAACAATGACTAAAACATGCAAAGAAACTACAATATCTAAATAACTTAGTTCAATATTGGCATTCAATGAGTCAACATGTAATTGAAATACAAGAGCATAAGCATAACACAAGTTTAGGAAAACATGTTTCTTTTTGTATTAATAAATAAAGGAGAGAGTTACAACCATATATAGAAGATGACTTTGTAGATGTCTCCCCAATTGACTTGTCCTTCCTTGTCACAAAGAAAATATTTACACTCAACCCTAATGCAAATGGATGATGGTTCCTTAAGCTCAAAGCAACAATATGAGGGCACTAGCACTCTCTAAAAGCCATCCCAGACTCCATGGGAGGTAGTAAATCTATAGGGTAAACATGGTAGTTTAGGATTTACCAATCTAGGCATGAGATCCACTTATGAGGGAAGATAAGATCAAGAGATAAGAGATAAGGTCTCCAAGATAGGATCAAATAGGAATTCAAGATCTCTATCCGTGGTAAATAGTTAAAACCACCTTAGAATATTATGGAAGGAGAAGATTCGAAATTATTTTTTAATTTTCCGGATGTTCTAGAATTAGTACACCTATAGATTGGAGCAATATGTTGGTCAATGCTAATTCTCAGGTAAGTAACTTGCACCGAACACTGGTGGACAAGAGCACATGGTGCACTGGCCCTAAAAAGATGGTTTTTGAGCAGATAGACCTAGAAACTCAAACCTTCTAGAGAATTGATGATTAGGGATTTATAAGGAGATTATGACAAAGTGTTCAAGGATGTAGATTCATCCAATTTTCAGGCCTTTTGGGTTAATGTGACAAAATGGCCTGTAATAAGGGAGAGAAGGGAAATATATGTTCAAACATATTTATTAATTCACTCTCTCAAAGGCAAGATTTTTTTAGAATTTTAGCATGTCTTACATTCTTAAAAACTATACATTTGATGAATTGGCAATTTGTGCATATAAAAATAGGGAGCCTGAGGCCAATGTACAATTGATAAATGATTATTATATAATTTATTTGAATATATTGTAATGATAACAACATAACTTAATCAATTAAAGGAGTTTATAAAAGGTTATCATATGGAATAATTAGCATGGGACATAATAGGAAGAGGAATGACATGATAAGTGACAAGAAAAAAATTAGGAAGGAGAGAAATGTTATGTATCCAATCATCTTCCTTGGAAAATAGGTCAATATAGCTAGTATTGGGTTCATGATGATGTGTATCTCTGTTTCCTCCCCTAGATAAATGTGTTCTCATGGGATATATAAAGTCTTTTAAAGGTATTTATATGAAAATGATTTGTTATAGGAATGTTTTGAGGATAAAATGATCTATAAGTATTGTAAAATGAGATGTTAAGATAAATGGGAGTTCACACAAATTTATTTAGGTAATCTAGATAGCTTATGATTTTTGTCTAGGACAAAGGAAAATGATATGTAACAATGCTTCTTGATAGCTTATGATTTTTATTTTTCACAAAGAAAAATAAAATGTAACAATGATTTTCTCTCCTTGTGACCTATGACATTGATCCATTGACAGGAAGAGTGAAATGGACAATTTCACTCCCCCACATTATCATTACATTAGTTGTACTTTTTCATCCCTAGTAACCTATATTTGTGGCAATTTGTTGAACATTAATAAAATTATCTTATGTTGTATACATGATAAAAATGATTCAAACAAATTTTCATTGTACATTATTTTCCTTTACATTTTAGAATTGAAGATGATTGGATTTTACTTCATTAACCAAAGCTGTTAATTAGTCTCATTAAGGATTCCACTTAGTGATGAATCAAACCCACTTCAGAAAATGCAATGAATGTTAGTTCCAAATGTTGATGGTCATTAATAAAGAAAAAATTATACTATGCCATGAGTCACCTCTAAAATAATTGAACCAAAAATCACTTCATTCACAGGGCACTCCAACAAATATTTGTATTCTAGATCGAGTTTGTGTTATTTAAACTTATGATATGCAATTTATACAAAATAATGGAAGTGGAATTTGATTAGTTAGAATACATATATCAATAAATTCCTTGTCATTATGCCGAATTTGCACAACATAGACTTCTAGTTTGTGGATTTGGAAGATATACCCAAAAAAATATTCCAACAAAAATATTAGGGATGTAGTTTACAGATATGGTACATATATCCACAAAAGATGCCAACGATCATATGAAATTGACTACGATTATACAATGGGTCCTTGAGTAGACTAGGGCTCAATAATTATCTTATTATCATTCCCTCATTATTTTTGTTGCCTCATTATTTTGGTTTTCGAAAAATTTAAATAGAAATATGTTGGGAAAAATACTAAAGGAGGGGGAGGGGGGGTGGGTGAATCGGTCTTGTAAAACTCACTTAAACCTTTCAATTTCTTATTCAGATACCTAATTAACTAACTTTTCATATATTTCATCATATTTTCTACTTTAACTGGTGTATTATTACTTCATTGCCCTTTACTTAAACAATAACCATGAACAGTAAGAACAAAATAAACAATCACACATAAACCACACAACAACACATGATGATACTTGTATTTTTAGGTGGAAACCCAATGTGGGAGAAAACCACCAGTACCATTGTCTATGTCTTCATCTTTTATCTTAAAGGAAAAAATATTACATTCTTGTACTGGCGCAGACTCATACCAGTCCACATGCACCCACTTACAGAAGGCTACAACCTTCTCTCGTTCTCTAGCACCCACTGGAAGGGAGATCCAACCCCCTGATCTTGTTTACCAGCACCCACCAAAAGGGAGCTCCAACCCCATGATCAAATTTACCATCTACCACTAGAAGGAAGCTTCAACTCCCTCACTAAAGGCTCCAACCATCAACACTCTGGATCCACCTGACTCATAACATTAAACCTGTAGGCCACTTTTCATCATATTTTCATACTAGACCCACTACCATCATTTAAGCCCAATACCAAGTAACATTTCTAAAACCAATCACTGTATCAATTCACCCAATCACTCAACCAACTGAATCATCAAAGAAATCATTGAATCTTAATCAATTAATACAACTATCTCAAACTAAACTACGATAAATCATATCAATGCATAACTACTCATCAATAATCCAAACATGATTACCCATCATAGAAAATTGTTGTTACTACAAACCTTGATCAACCATATGTCAGAATACATACATTGTTGTTCTAAATAATACCCATGTATGTACGCGCGTCTCCTTAAGAGGACCTGTGTACAAATCTCAAAATATTAATCGTTGAATCTGCATATTTGTACCACTGAATTAATCACTCAATCACAGACTAAACTGATCACATATCACTAAACCAAATACATATCATCACATCGTAGCATCATCCCTAGTCAACATATCATTTCATAAACAACTCAACCCAACTAGAACTGTCAAACACAGATTATCATGAGAGAGACATCATAAACATGCAACAAAAAAATAAAATAATTGATTAGACATCATTAAAAACTCGTACTGAAAAACCCTACCAGATGTATGTGACTCTTATAGAACACTTATGAGTATGTACGTGCTTTTCATACTTGACACCTGTGTACAAACTATGAAACTTCTGCAGAATGTATACGCGACTACTTAGAGGCATATCCACATATGTACATGACTTCTAAATGGAAACCAAATGTATATATCTATAATCACTGGGTCATCCCTTTTCCACACAACACAACATTTGTCAAACCCAAATCTCAACATACAAACCGTTACATATACACATCATAATATCATCATCATAGATCTATCATAAACAAATTATTCTATATGTAGTCATTTTAGATCTAACATATCTCATCCATCCCCATGATCCCTGGTGCACACTTATTTTAGATCAATTCATTGATAAACATATCATCATATGCACACTTAACACTTTGATCTCCATCTCCTTATATAGTATGAGCCTTAGACAATACCTTATGCCAATCCCTTATTAATGTCGATGGTATTCTTGTTGGCATTATGGCTAAAGTGTTGTCCTTGATGGCAACCCATTCAGGTGATAGATCACAGTACTTCAAATCAGCAGCAGAGATTGATGATCAGCTATCAAATATTGAAGAAAATAAGGGGTATGCAGGTACACCTTACACAAGGTGTGTACACGCAGGTCGGTGTTACATAAAGTGCTTACATACCCGCAGTTATCCCGTTCAGGAGGTGCGTACCCCCAGTTCACTTACTTGAAGACAGAGAAAAGCACACGTGGGGTTTCTTATGTTTAACTCTTGGTATTTAGCCGACGGAATTGTGTTATTATGGTTTTGGCCCGTCTATTGATCCATGATTTAAGGAAGAGCTTGCCTATATAAAGCAAAGGAGATCATTTGGCTTGTGTATGCTTTTGGGTTGAACATCTTATGTGAGCTAGATCTGAAATACTATGAATCTCTTGCGAGTAATGTCTAGATCTAAATGAGGCGAATCTACTGATAGGTTGAGATCACTTCGGCGCATGATCAGATCTATAGATCTGACAGTCTGGGTTATTCTTGAAGTCTTGAAATTATCTATACCCGGAGGTACGCAGATCCAGTGAAAGAAAAGCGCGTATATACGCAGGCACAGAAGCGCTGCAGGTGTAGAGGTCCGCAGTGCCACAGAAGGCGTAGCTGCGGAGGTACGTGGCGCCACAGAAGGCGCAGCTATGGAGGTATGCGGCGCCACAGAAGGCGCAGCTGCGGAGGTCCGCGACGCCACAAAAGGCGCAGCTGCGGAGGTACGCGGCACCACAGAAGGCGCAGCTGTGGAGGTACGCGACGCCACAGAAGGCGCAGCTGCGGAGGTACGTGGCGCCACAGAAGGCGCAGGTGCGGAGGTGCGCGGCGCCACAGAAGGCACAGGTGCGGAGGTGCGCGGCACCACAGAAGGTGCAGCTGCGGAGGTGCGCGGTGCCACAGAAGGCATAGGTGCAGAGGTGCATGGTGCCACAGAAGGCTTAGGTGCGGAGGTCCGTGGCGCCACAGAAGAACAATGCATACTTGTACGCAGGCATTACATGGGTGAAGCTGCGTACTTCTCTTGAAATCAATTTAGCTGTCCATGTTTATCCTTGATGTGTTCTGGGTCTGGTTTCTGGTATTATGATCTGATAACAGCTGTTTGAGAAGTGATTGATTCATCTTTATGTGATTTGATGGACTAGATTTGATTGATGACTCTCATTGTATATGTATTGATCTAGTGATTGGGTGATTCAGAAGATTGTTTGATTATGTGCTTCGATGTTGTTGTTGGGTCCAGTATGAAAATTGGATGAAATGTCGCCTTTCAAATTATGTGTTGTGTTTCAGTGTATCCAGTATGAAAATTGATGAAACGTGGTACCTGAAGGAGAGAAGATTGTAGGCCGGTGCCTACGTACTAGTACTTAAGCTAGTACACAAGAAAAGGGGAATCTTTGGAGCATTGTAGCAGGTAGTAGCCTGCGTACTAGTAAATTGATCGGCTAGTACAACAGCAAATGGGGGTTAGCTCCCGTACTGGTATAAGGCTGCACCAGTACAAAATACTATAAAAGGATTTTCTTATTAAGAAGAAGATTGAGATGACTTGCAGCAGGTGTTTTTCTCCCGCATTGGGTTTCCACCTTATATCATGGTGTTCATGTGTGTGCCTTATGTGTGATGATCTATTCTATGTTACTGCATCTGTTAACTGATAATATGGTTGATAATGTTCTAATGAACTCATTGAAGATCAATTAACTTAATCATAAGAAGTTGTGGAAGTAGCATATATGAATCAGAGTTTGGAAATGAAAAAGTTTTATTAATGTGATAATACTGATTCACCCCCCCCTCTCAGTATTATTTCCAACAATTGGTATCAGAGCAAGTCCTTTGATAGAAGCTTGATCACTTGAATGAGATCCGTGGAACAATGGGAAAGAAGCTTAAGAAGAAAGCTCATAAGAAGAAGAAGACATCTCAGA
>APFE030267296.1:0-19168 GCA_000404065.3 Pinus taeda | reverse complement strand
ATCCTATCAGAATTTGGCTTTGAGCAGCAGCATCCGACTACACTTTGGTGTGATAATCAAAGTGCCATTCAGCTTTGCAAAGATCCAGTTCAGCATCAGCGCAGCAAACACATTGAACTTCACATGCACTTCATCAGAAAGCTCATTCATGACCATGTTCTTGAAGTGCAATATTGTTCAACAGATGATCAGGTTGCAGACATCTTCACAAAGGCTCTCACAGAGGCGAAGTTCACTAAACTTCGATATATGCTTGGAGTTCAGGAAGTTGTCACTAAGGGGGGATAGGCTCTAGTGCCTCCTTCCTTCTCCTATTGTGTCATATTTGTAAATCCTTCAATCCTATCCCAAGTTGTTCTTAAGGGGGGATGTTAGTATATTCCGACACGTAGGAATAGTTAAGTATAACTTGGTCTAGTATAGAGTTAGGTAAAGTGTGTTTCTTTACTATGTACATTTGTAACTTACAATCTGGCGGTCACGATATGTAGTGATCCGACGGTTCATTCTCTCCTCGGTATTACCGACACTTGATCCGTGGCTTGACACCCTGATTGGTCCATGAATTCTATTTAAAGCCGTGGAGGTCTTTTGGTTAGGTCGTGCATGAGAGAAGCTTATTTAATTTTCATCTTTTATTTAATAAATTGCCTGTAGTAGCCACGTTGGTGCAGGCCGTGGACTGTTTCCCTCTCTGAGGGTTTTAACCACGTCAAAATACTGGTGTATTGATCTGTGATCTATTTGTGAGCGGTGTCATTTTGGTGTTCTGTCTGAGGAACTTACCCTGTAAATTCCTACAGCGACCATACTTGACCTTAGCACTTTTCACCTCTCAAAGTGACCTTTAATGACTCATTCAAACATTGGTTGACCTTAGGAAAACTCCTTTTTTATCTTGGTTGGGTTTCTTGTGTCATGTTTTGACCAAAACATCTCCAACACACTCCTTGTTCTTAGACAGAGCGCTTCAACACACCTGTTCGTTCTTTGTGCATGTGTTGCAGTGCAATGGTGTCTGTTCTACACTTGTGTTGCTTCCTGTGGGATACAAAAAATTGCATTCCTTTTCCTTTCTCTTTATTATTATTTGGTTCAAAAAATTTTCTGTGTCTCTGAGTTTATCATCACCTCTAATTGTCATCACCTTTTAATAAGATTTTGTTTTGTTCTTTCTTTCTTCTTGTAAATTCAGGTTTGTATGCATAGATTAATTGTTGAATTTGAAAAGTAAAATTTTCATTATAGTTAAAGTCTGTGTGGTTTATTTTCACCAGTGATCAAGTTGCATTATTATGTTTCTTTGCATTTGAAACATTAAAAGAAAAGAAAAGAAAAAACAATTATTTGCATTGCATATAGGGCTTTGATTTTGATTGGAATAATGAAGTTGAGGAGATTGATTGTTGCATCACTTCTTTGTTGCATTGTTGATTTATTTATTCTTCAGGAAAAATGAAAAGAGCTCTTTTTGTCATATTAGTTGCATCATAGGTGTATTCAGGTGACATAGAGTTTTGAGCTTTGAAATCGAAACATAGTTCAAGATAAACTTTAAAATTCACTCAATTAACCTAAGGATCATTTGAAACTTAATGACACACATAGCGGTCTAGGCTAGAGATGTGTTCCAACGTCTTTAAATGTAGGAGCTATCATTTTTTGTTAGTGTTACATTATGGGGGTGATATTATGTTCCATGTACGTAAGTGTATAGGGTTGTTCTCCACGTACCTTCGGGTATATCAGATGGTGCTTTATGCATGATAAGTATATGGGAATTCTCTCATCAAACGATTATGCATTAGACAACACTATTATGGAGTGCACTTCCATATACATTCGGGTATATTTTGGAACTCCCCACCAGGTTTTTATCCTACCATAGGTAACCGATTCAGTCACCTTGTACACTATGATACACCGAACACAACATTCGGGGAGATTTCTTTCCCGTATGTAAATCCTTGGTTTACCAAGGTGGTTTATCGCAATTCATAGTGACTTGTTAATCCTTATCTTCCTAATTACTCCATTGTTTATTTTGTTTCTGTGATTTCTAAAATCAAATAATTTACAGTGGAACAACATCCTCGCCATGGAAAAACCCGTTAATAGATCTTAGGTTGAGACTAATGGAAATAGTTCCTAAGTCCACAAATTGAGGAAATCTGATTGTAATCCTGGTCATTTTCCTTCTTTTGGAAATATTGGTGCTCCTTATATGGCAACTTTGTCCCTTCCCAGATTTACCATTGGTTTGCTCGTTTGGTTATTTTCAACCCCTTTGGTTCCAAATTTCCAAACTTCTTCTTAACCAACTAGTCCTCCACCTGATCCTCAACCTCAAGTTGATCCTAAAGTTGACCCTTTACCTTCTTCACCTATTGTTTCTTCATCCCTTTCTTCCTCCTCACTTGGTGAAAGTCATGATTCTAGTAACTAGAAAGATAAGAAGAACAAGAAAAGGACGAAGAATACGAAGCAAAATAAACAGGGGGGAAATGAAGTAAAAATTGCTATGAATGCAATTGATGTTGAGAAGCTTTCTAAAAATCCCAATAAAGTTAAATTACCCTACATGCTTTGTAAGGGTGATCACATTCTTAAAATTTTCCTTGGTATTCTATAGGTGTTAGAAGTGTGGTCCACAAGCTCACGTCAACCTTTTTTGTCAACCTCTGGAGATCATGCTAGTGATAAACCATTCACTAGTGATTGTAAGGTCTACGGGAAAAAGGGTAAAGTTAGGTTTCCTTGTAAGTTATGTGAAGGGAATAATCCTAGTCACCTTTGTGCTTATATGGATGAAGCCTCAAAAGTGTTTGAAAAACTTACAAATTCTTAGCCTTGTATTCTGGTTGGTTATCAAAATCTTTCTCCCAATCCTCCACTAATTGATGAAGTGATTAATGAAAATCCATCTCCACTCAATCCCATTCTCTCTGAATGTGAATCCCATGAGTCCATTCATGAACAACCATTGGCTGATACAATGGTTGACTCAATTCCACCTTCCATTGATCGTACTTTTCCCATAGAGAGTGAGTCTCATACCGCTCAAGTTCTTCTCATTTATTCAGGTTTCAATAAACTAGGGGACAATCCTCTTGTTCCAATGATATAAGGGGAAATCCTACCATTCCCATGACATAGGGCCGCAATCCTCCCATTACCACGACATAGGAAAGAATTTATTTTGTTCCCATAGCACAAGGGGATAGTTCTACCATTCCCATGACACCCCCTCCAAGTAGTATGATCACTTCCTTTGATTGGATTCGACTAGAAGGTTATTTTCTTCCTCCTTATGTGCCCTTCCATAGCATAATACAAGATTATAATATAGAAGTACCTTTTACACTCATAGAAGAAGGAACAACTATTACTATTATGTCCTCAACTTCTTGGCAAGATTTCAGTTCTTCGCAACTTGTGCCTGTTACCCAAAACCTATTGGCCTTTAACAGAGGAACCATTCAACGGTTAGGGATCCTTCCTCAGTTTCCAATTAATTCGGGAGGAAAGAATGTCTATATTGATGTGATGGTAGTCCAAGGCCCTTTGGTTTTTAATTTACTCTTTGGGCGTGACTATTTTTATGACATGGGAGCTCTTGTCTATTCACTATTTTGTGTGATATATTTCCCGCATGAAGGAAGAATCATGACCATTGACTAGTTTTTGTTTGTTGGTCCTAATTTAAATCCAAATAAACCAACTTCCCTAAACGTTCCTTATATGCAAGTGGTATCTCTCTCGCCACAAGTTAATTATGTGGCAACTTGTTCCATGCCTGCACCTATCAATGAAGTCGATTATTTCACTATTTTCTCAACTTATTTTTACCTCAATCTAGTAGATGATCTGGTGAATGATTTATTGATGCCATTGGAGCCTTATCTTTCCAATGGATCCCTTAATACCTTCCATATCATTGTTCTTCCATCTGATGAGAACCTCTTGGAATCCATGGCCTCCTAGAGGTCATGATCAAGGAACCCCAAAGAAGAGTTCCTTTTCTTGTGTCAAGCTTGTTAAAAAATGAAACAAGGTCTCAGAGAAAAGTTCATTTTCTTGTGTCAAGCTCATTAAAAATTGAAACAAGGTCTCAGAGCATAATTCCTTTTCTTGTGTCAAGCTCGTTAAAAAATGAAACAAGGTCGCTTGAGCATAGTTATTTTCCTATGTCAAGCTTGTTAAAAAATTAAACAGATCCCCTTCCAACTTGAGTCTTTTATTAGATCTCGTAAATTCCTAGTCAAGTCTTTCACTTGATCTTGTAAATTAACCTTCATTCCATCCGCCTTAGTAACAAATAGTTCTACTTAGGTGAATGAAATGAAGCTTGGGGGGCATTTCCTTAGAATTAAGTCATTGTACTCGAGGCATGAAAACTTATCTCAAGCATAGTTTTTCTCTGTTTCAAGCTTTCAAGCATAGTTGTACTCGAGGCATGAAGCTTTTTTTTTCCGGTTTCAAGCTTGTGTAAAAATGAAACCACTCACACTTTACCTCTTGTGATTGCCCTTTTTTATTAGCCTATTTCTACTAAATGAGCCTTTCTTTTCTCATTCCATCATCACCATCTACTTGGACGATCATACACTTTCAGTTGGTTGTGTTTCCCTTGCCTGGGGAACCATTGCGATGCATGGTCTCATTAGCCAACATCTTGACCTCTACATGTTTTGAGTAGTTCAATCATGATTGGAACCAATTGATACTATTTATACCACTCGTTCCTCCAGGAGGAGTCCTATTTCATCTCTTTTTTGACTCCCTAAACATGAAAAGATTTTTGAGCACTTGTCTTTTCAAACTCGTTAAAGTAAATGAAAAGACGTTTGACCATATAAGTTTTACAATTTTCCAGATTGGGATAAACTATTTACAAAAAATGAATACTTTAGTCAAACATGACTAAAAGGTTCTCCTGAGTATTTTTTCTACCTTTTCAGACTCAACAGACTAAATTTACAAAAAGGAACCTCTGGATTTTTCTTTTTCACCTCTTTTTCAAACTCTCTAAACATGAAAAAGGGGTCGAGTTACACCTTCGTTAGACTCGTAAAAGCATAAAAAAACGTTGGACTCGTCAAACATGACGGGACCCAACCACTCCTTATCAGGGTTTGTTAAAAATACTCAGAGGGATTCATCTAAAGGATGAACTTATAGATCAAGCATATGTTATCCTCCTCAAGCTTGTCAAAAATAAAGAGGTACTGGCTAGAAATGGTTGGTGAAATTGGGAAAGCAGTGTACTTAACTTATTAATGGTAGCAAGTCACTCTTGAACATGACGCTCTTCCACTTCATCTCATTGGCTATTAGGTTGGGAAATTTTCTTGTCTCTTTGGTTCATCATACCATGTTAAAAACCTTTGCATTCGGTTTTGGGTCAATGCTGCTAACTCCATAAAGTGTCTCTGGTATGTTCAAGAGAATTCATTTAGTTATTATCTTCTATAATACTCCTAAGCCTTCTTTCATGTATGTTGTTTATGAATCATCTCTACATAAACATCATTCTGTCTCAAATATTGATACCCATTTCATGTCATTGATGGGGGATACATGAAGGCCCTCCTTTGATGGGTCTCTTTCTATCGACATTGAATCATTATTCAAGAAGTTGGCTTAGATACACATTTCAGTGCCTTGGGACTTGAATACATCAATGGAAAGTTTCCTCACTCTCGATGACAAGTCTTTCATCGGCCTTCGACTGGAATATTTCTTGTGGTGTTCGACTTCAGCTCATCTATTCACACCATGTAGATTTTACTATAATACCTTGAGATCCATTAACATCATCGGTGGTTTCTCCTACGGTTGTTAACGACTTACATCATTGGTTGGTAATTAGATGGTGTCTGCCATGTTTGACATCAACTCATTTATTCAAATGGTTAGACTCATACATCAAGTGATCAAGTGAATGAGATAGAAGACCCTGAATCTAGTTCCATCCATCTGGGCTGCAATTTTAGGATTAATACAAGATCACAAGAGTACGATGACTATGATCATATAGAAGATTATCCAAACATAGGTCCACACCTTGTCATTAGTGGATGAGACTTCTTGATCATTGTACGTGTAATATTGGCTTATATCCCAAACATGGTTATGCCGCCCTCAACAATGATATCATGATGAAAATGTATTGTAACAGATGTTGATCTTGGTCCAAATTTGTCACAAGGTAAAGCACTTCAATCCTCAGCAACTGCTTTTGACTTTGTACTTTAGGGGGAAATTTGTTACATGCCATTTTTTCACATCATCCCAAAAGGCCTGCAAAGCAGATCAATCAACATCCATGAACATTTCGTCATCATGCCTTCACAAAGTGCTAAGCATAACTTCTCCAAAATGTCTGAGTTTCTAGGGAAAATTGCTAAAAAACATTGTTTTTAGCCTCGTCACTCGTTGTATAACTAGTCACCTACATTCAACACATGTTTCATGCTTATTCACCAGCACTGGTTAGCACCTATTGCTCCCTTCTATAGGTTCATTGATTCTGGAAATTTGGGAAAAATAAAAAATATTTGTGAAACTTCCTCTTCAAGAAGCTTCCAAGGTAGTTTTAACTATTTACCTCACATAAAAGGTTCAAATTCCTATTTGTTCATATGTTGGAGACCTGATCTCTTATCCCTTGAGATCATCCTCCCATCTTAAGTGGGTCTCAAGCCTAGATTATTAATTGGATAAGAATTCTTAAACTACCACACTCCTCCTATAAATTTATAGCCTCCCATAAGGTTTGGGTTGGTTTTTGGAGATTGATATTACCCTCATGTTGATGCTTTGAGCCTAAAGGAGTCACCATATTCATGCATTGGGGTTGATGTTTAAGTGTACTTTGTGACAAGAAAGGACAAGTTAATTTGGGGAGACATCTAAAAAGTCAGACTTCTATTTATGGTTGTAACTCTCTCCTATATTTTTTAATACAAAGAGCATATTGTTTTCCTATATTTGATGTGTTATGTTTGCACTCATGTATTTCAATGCCGTGCTAACTCATTGAATAGATATTTTAGATTATGCTACGTGTATTGTGGTTCCTTTGATTTTTTTAGTCGTGTGTGTAGGTTCTAATTATAACACTTGGAGCTAGAGTTGGCACTTACAAACAAAGAGGAAAAGAAGGCTTGGTACAGATTCCAGGTAGTCTTCTTTTCGATTCTCTAATTTCTCTAAGGAAAAGTTGAATCTCTTTCTCTTCCTTTTTTCTAGATCAGACCACTAGATGTAGGGAATTCACCTTTGTCCGCAATAATGAAAATTGCATATAACAAGGATACAATTAGAGATGGAATATTTCTAGATACACCTAATCGGAGGTGTAATGATCATGGGTTCTATCCTAGTTCTAGTTCAAAGAGATAGTATGGTCATCACCATAACCATCCATATAGGAGGATTGAGAAGTAGTACTTGCCAGAAGAGTTCAATAAAGTGAAACCTCCTACATTTGATGAAGAAATGGAGAACTCACAAGATGCAGAAGTGTGGTTGCTTGGGATGAATAAGTTCTTCTGTTTGCATGATTACTTAGAGAACATGACATCCATAATAACTACCTTCAGTATTAAAGGGAAAGTGGACATTTGGTGGGAATATGTGAAGAATGTCAGAGGCATTCGGGAAGAGGACTTGACTATGAGTGAGTTTTAGAGACTTTTTAGAAAGAAGTATCTATCTTAGAGATATTAGGATGACAGGGAAAAAGAGTTCTATGAGTTGAAGATGGGATCTAAGACTGATGAGGAGTATACTATTATATTCTTGGAGTTTTTGAGGTATGTTCCTTATCTTAAGGAGGATAAAGAGAAGATTCAGAGATTCATTAGTGGGTTGTCAGCATCGTTCAAAGACGGGATTGAGTTCGATGAGCCTACATCATTGGAGGAAGCCATCATAAAGTTGAAGTATTGTTATGAGAAATCAAAGTGCAAGTCTGAGTCTAAATAACATTGGAAAGGTAATGACAAGACTAAGGGAAAATGGGATAAGAAGTGAGGAAGACTACATGATACCGATGAAAAGGAGAATGTAGCACCACATAAGAAGTTCAATGCATCTAACATAGGATAGGGATTTCAGTCTGAGAGGCAGAACAGGGGTGATGGCATGAAGCTTTTGTAGTGTTGGACTCGTGGCAAGGATCATCAAAGAATATATTACCCACAACATCAAGGTGTCAAATCGCGGATATACAATGATTTGGAGGCACATACATTGGGGGATGTTGGACAAAGTATTACATGGATTTATGCAGCATTGGATAATAGGCAGGTGGATCACCAAGAATTTATTATCAAGATGGACATTAAGCTTTGTGATCAAGTTTTTCTATTTTGATTGATCTTAAATCTAATTGTAGTTATGTTAACCCTAACCTGGTGGACACACATGGTTTGAATAAAGAAGTGCATGCAGAGTCTTGGTTAGTGAAATTGGCTACATGTACTAAGAAAAGAGTTCATCATTGGGTAAGAGATTGTGCATTTGAGTTGAATGGTATGTCTACATCAACGCATCTAAATGTGCTTCCATTGGGATCATGCATTATGTTTTTGGGTATGGATTGGTTGTTTCTTCACACAACTAAGGTGCATTGTTAAGAAAATGATATTGAGTGCTTGGATGACAATGGAGAACAAAGAATCTTGCAGGGTAAGAAGATGGTAACATCAGTTAGAATGGTTACAACTATGAAGTCCAAGCGTAATCGCGGGAAAGGGTGTGTATTATTTGCAGTGCATATTTCCATTGGTAAAGGTAAGGGTGTGGAGGATGTGGAAGTCTTCAAGAGGTATCTGGTTTTGCACAGTTTCAGGATGTATTCCTAGCAAAGATTTAAACGTTACCTGCTCACAAGGAAGTGGAATTTTCTATTGAGTTGGTACTAGGGGCAATACCAACATCAAAGGCACCTTATAGGATGAACCCTCCATAGTTGGTGGAATTGAAGTTGCATCTTAATGAAATGCTTGACAAATGGAAATATTCCCATGGTATTTACCCATCGCAATGTAACTAAAAAAATGTTATCAATAATGAGCCTCTTTTTATAAGATGAGAGGGTCCATTACAATGTAGTTTCAACTATCATTTTATGATCTAATAAAATTTGGTTCATGATTTACTTTTCTGGTTTTGGTTATTTTTGTTCTTTGCTTGTTGTGGCAATTGCTTAGATCTTGGGGCCCTCCCCAAGATTCCCCAAGATCCAGATTAGTGGTATCAAAGTAGGTTATGATTCCATGAAAATTGGGACCTTAAGGGCTTCTACTAGAAATTCTCAGATCTTCTCATAATTCTTCATGCAAACATTTGTGGAATCACAGTAGAAATTGATCCATAATCACAGTAGTTTTTCTCATCACATGTTTTGGCTGCACCACACAATATTTTTACAATATCCCTGTCACAACCATAAATACCATGGTGATGAAGGTGTTAATGGAATGAAATAGCTTATTTATGTATTATGTTATGGTTTTTCATTGCTAGTTTTGAGATAAATTCAGTGCTTGGTGATAAGGGTGTGGTATTAGCAATTGCTCCAATAGTTACATCTACCAAGTCTACGATGCCTTCTATTATCCCTAAGCCCAAGAATAGAAAGACTAAAAATGGAAAACACAATGCCCCTGCTCCTTCTCCCATTCATTATACGGCAAGTCCTCGTAGGCTCCAAACAATCATCATGAGATGAAATTCCCTTTAGAATGGGATTGATTCTTGATCTATTGTTGCAATCTGGTCGCATTTTATTGGGGGTTTAGGGTTTAATCTTTCTGTGTTAATGTCAATGAAAGGAAAATCTCTGGGCCACAATGAGCCCGATTGAATCAAGGGGCCTTGGAGCCCTAAGAAGGACACAACACTGCAACATTTCATTAATAAATACATGCCACAGAAATGATCCATGATCATCAAAGTGATCCCCAGCCGATCTGCCAAGCCCTGCAGGCTTCGATGGTGCAACCAGGTGAGTTCCCAAGTCGAGAACAACCCCTTCACTCTAGAAGAGGACACCACTATCATGAGATCCCACACACAACACGAAAACAAATGGGCCATGATTACGCCACTACAGTGGCAACAGCTGCAGCCTTCACCTAGCAACAAGTAGAAGCTACCCAACAACATTTTGGCTTCCAGGAATTCCCAGGAGGTCCACCCCTTTCAACCCATCCATTCCTCCCCCACCACCCATCAATGTAATTCCCTTCTACTTACCATTAGCAACTCCACCACTAGGACCACTGTTGGGCCATGGAAATGGTATGATTCTTCTCTTTATTTTCTTAGTTAATATTATTTTTTTCAAGAATTCTATATTTAGTTTGCAATAATTTGGGAAGAAAAGGGTAATGAAAATCAGTTAATGGTATTGTCATTAATTTAAGTATTTTAGATACCATAGAGCTTTAATTTAAGTAAATTTATGTGCATAATGATCTAATTAACAATTTTTGTTCCCTCAGACGAATGTAGAGAGTTTAAGCGTGAACAGTTCGTTACCTTATTTATGGCAAAGCCAGCTCAAGGCATGCACATGATCATAAAGGATAGTTGATGATCCAGGTGGATGTTGGTGGCCACCCACCTATCCCATTTGGACCCCCGCAACTGTCTCTTTCAGTCTTTTCAGTTTCCTAAATTGTAGCACAGTTTACTATTTTTAGCAGTTTTTCGGGTCCTGAACTTCCGCAGCCGTTTTGAGGCCCTAAACAACGTTTTTTGGGAAATCTAGGGGCAACATGGGTCCATGGACCGATGTTGCCCTTCCCAAAGTGGTAGTTCTTGGATAGATCTTTCTAACGAGCTCTCATACACGTCAAACGGAGATCATATGCCAAATTTACGACCCCGGGAAATTGATGTACCAATTTACCCAAAACGGTGCCCACAATTTGGCGTTTCATCTTCCAAGGGTCAGTTTTGGAATGTGAAGGGTTTTCCATTGTTTCTCAATAATAAATAGGCCTTTGAGCCTCATGGTAACACAAGTTCGGAACAGTTCAGAGACATGTAGCCACACATCTCTTCTCAGAGATAAACTACCATCGTCCTAGCTGGTTTATTTCCAATTCTGGTTGTAAGCATATTTCGGTATTTTCCATTAATGAAATGAAGTGTTATTTCCGCTGCATCTCTTTATTTATGGTTATCGTATCTCTGTATTTATGCTTATCTCTGTAATCTATTGCGTTCCTATTTAAATCCGGATCAGTTGAAGAAGATGTTAATTACTATTCAAAGAGCTTATAGTTAGGATGATAAATCCTGAGAATCTTTCGATTCTCGAGATAACTCCATTATTATTATTTTGATGTAATATATATGGCTGAAGAAAAAAGGAAACAGAACAGAACTTTACTTCTTCTGCTTTACCATGAAACTGTGAAAAAAAAATCGATCTTGAATTTCTACAAGTTATTCTGTAAATCATTTTGATATTAATGAAATCATTGAAGACTTTGTTTTAGTTTTCTTGCATCGAATTTCCTCAAGGCAGTGCTTCCGGAGACCTTGGGCCCAGTCCATGGAAGATATGTTGTCTATTTTGTATCATTACCATCTAGTTATTCACTATATGGATATTGGTTGTGTTGTTAGTTGTTCCCTTTTCATAGCAAGTGATTGATTGAAATTTATGCTTTATAATTCTATTATATATTTACTAAAATTTTTGATTGAATCGCATGAATTAGTTATGTAAGCTTAAAGGTTTTATTATGTGAATTTCATGAGTCACTTTAAAAAATAGAGATTTCAGAGTAGTGGTATGAATTAAGTAATTTTCCTTGTGCGTGTAATTTGCTGAGAGCATTCTGAAATAGATAAAGTTATTGGTGAGCTAGGATAGATCTCTTTTACGAATCTTGAAACTCTAGTAGTAGAAAGTAAGACATTTGATGTTATGAACAATTTACTTCTATAACGATTGGATAAGATTTAGTATTTCTTGTGATTATTTTGTAGCAATAGCCTCACACACATTTATAATATAGAATTCTATCCTTGAGCAGATTGTGCCAACAACCTTAAAATAAATTACGAATCTTAGGTTGACAGAATTAATGAAGGTAGGATTAAGTTGATTTCTAGGAGTCACCTTAGTGCCCAACATTTTGGTGTCATTGCTAGGGAGGTTTTCAAAATAGTGATAGATTGTCTCTGAGAGGACTGAGTACTAAGGATGGAAGGTAAGAACCTACGCATGCAACAAGTAAATAACTTGTGCCTAGTGCCCACTTTCAGCTAATACATTGAGGCTATGTAAGTTTGCATGACTAAGAAGAAAAATAGGGATCAAGTAGCAGTATAACAAAAACCATTACCAAAGACTAAAAAACCCAGGGACAGGTGAACCTTAGGAGATCGACCTTTATAGAAAAAATTATTCAAAAATATAAATCTCAAGCATCAATGGACCTCAAACAACATATGGTAACGGCCTTACCGTAATCCCTCAAGCAGAAGAATCACCAATTGCAACCCATATTGAGATTCACAATAAAACTAAAGGATCAAAGAAAAGATTTCAAAGCACATATATTCAACACTCTAGTCCTTCACAAGAGGAAAATTATTGTAACCTAAACAAAGGACTAAGAGAGACTAGTGGAGAAAAAATACGAGATGTTGAGACGAATCCATGATCATCGGAATTTGGATCCCCTGTGATTTTGGTCGAAAGAAAAACATCTGAAACCCATATTTAAGTAGCACAGTAAAACCCCCCCAAGAATCAAATAGTAACCATAATCTACCTGGACAAAGAATACCTCATGATCACGAAATCCCTAAAAATTATTGGCAAATTTTCGATCAGATGGCAAACCAACCACAACAAGCCCAAACCTCGACACCGGAATATCTTATAGTTGACTCAGTGGCAAATTCTTCGAAGAAATCCATCCCATTACAAAGTATCCCGAATTTTCATGGGATGACTTCAGAGGATCATGATGCCTTATTGTTCAAATTTGATGTTTTGTGCAGAGGATATGATAATACAACTGATCCTCAGAAATTGAAATTATTTCCTTCTACTTTAAAGGGAGAAGCTTTACAATGGTTTATGGGTTTAGGAGGAGGCACTATAGATTCTTGGTTCGCGATGAAAAATTCTTTTCTCACTAAGTATCAGGATTATTGTCGATCTAGGGATCTAAAAGATGAAATTTTCAAAATGACCGCAAAAGATAATGAAACCTTAGAAGAGTATATTGAGAGATTTCAGTGCAACTTGCAGAGATCACCCTATGTTACCTTACCAAAACAACTATTGAAATTTTCTCTAATAAAAGGCATGAAAGACGAGTGGATAGAAACGCTAAATTTAATGGGACAGGGTGATATTTATCAGGAGGAATATGATAACATTGTTAAATTGTGTATCAGGTTTTCATGTGGTAGAACACGAGATAGATCTGGAGTACGGGATCCCCTCACCTGAATCAACAAAACTCAGGGTGGAGGTGTAATGTGAACAAAAATTGGTAAACTTTTAGAATATTTTAAGACTGACATTTTGGGCACATTGATGACACAATTAGATGTTTTGCATGCCAAACAAAAACAAGATGAAGTAGAACTAGCATTAGCCATATTCTATCCACGTTGCTAAAAGAAACACAGTAAAAGGGAGTGTCCCCTCGATATGGTTCATACATGTGCTATCTACACTAAGCATCATTCAATAGATCAATTTCCGTCACTTTTGGGATTAAAAGTCGTGTTTAAAGAAGCCGAGGAGGAAACAAAAACAGCATAACTTATGGCTCAACATTAACAATGGAAATCTCATCCTTTAGGTATGCTGCAAGATCCCTCTTTGTTTTATTCTAGGCAGTATGTTCAACAATAGATTCCTAGAACTACATGGTAGGAACAACCATCCTTTAATTTTGCCTGGAAATCCCAATAGTATCTCACATCACCCTGGCCAAATCAATCGTTCACTAGACCTGTATGGAAAACTCACAATATCCTACCCCATTGTGGCAGAATCCATCTAATAATCACTATACCTCACAATGGACTAACACATATGTGCAAAATCCAATATGGCCTCAAAATTGGTAGAGCCCCGTGGAACTGGTTAATCTGCCTATAGGGACGATCCCTCAATCTCAGCCTACACTGCAAACTCCATTTTAGTTGCCTCCAAATCCTCAAACTCCGATGTGTCCTCATTTGTCAGCTCAACCAAGTCCTAATCCTAATAATAGACCTGTCTAGTATGTACAAATCATTGAAAATCTGGACTATAAAATAAATCCCCTAGAATATAATGAGCTTCGGTTAAGGTCAAGACATGTCATTTCTCCTTAAGAAAATAAGACAAATCAAGAACAAGAAAATGATAAATAAAAACAAACTGTAACAAACCCTTTAACTGTGATTATTTCAGAAACAGAATTGGTAGGAGACACAGTTGAACGAAAAAACTCTGATAAAGTTATAACTGCTTCTTCTCCATTCCTTGAAAGACTTACGATAGTTAAACCAGCCATCTATCCCGATTTTGATCTTGTATGGGAATTGAAAATTTTGTGTATAAAAATCCCACTCCTTTAGGCCATACGCGATATTCCAATTTACGCTAAAACAATCAAAGAAGTATGTGGAAAAAATGCTTGGAGGAAATCAAAAGATCCATCGATAGTTTGCGTTGTAGGAACACTATCTGATCTTATTTTAGGTAAACAAGTACCTGTAAAATATGAAGACACAGGAAATCCTGTAGTAACTATTCAAATACAAGGTTGCACCTTTTTGAACACATTGGTAGACCTAGGAGAAACTATTAATATTCTGACTTATGAGACCTACAATATTCTAGGTGTTATCCTCTACAATGTCCCAGGATAAGGAGGAGAACGAAAGAGGTAACTTCAAACCACTTGCAGTTTAGAAGCTAGCCCTGCTGAACTAGAGAGGGATCTCTCTAAGGATTTCACAGTCAATGACTAAAAGAGAAATAGATTTTAGGCTAGATATAACAGTTTTAGATGAGTTTTTGAAAATTTAGGGTTTTTAGGTTGTTGGACCAGGGATGAGAGCAAGCAATTAGGTTAAGGTCTCAAAGGTTTGTGGTAAAGGCATAAAAAGGAGCAAGATAACAATGTCTTGTGATGGATTTAAGATTTTTTTCAATGTAGTGTAGGGTCTGAAAGCTTAAGAAATCATAATGAGCATGTATTACCATGAATTCATTAGTTTAGAAGAAGAAATACACAAACATGATTTTTCACATAAACAGAGCTTTGAATCTAAAGAATTCTACATATATAACTGTAAGGAAGATCACCGAGGAAAGAAAAACATGTTAAGGGAGATGAATTAATTCATAAGAAACTGATATAGAAGAGACACCACAAACTCACTGCACAAGTATTCCTAAAAAATAGCTGCAACTATGCCATAATTAACTGTATGAAAGCATAAGATACAAGTCCTCTCCTCTGAAGTCCAACCCTTCTCACTAAATGAGAAATCATACATATAGACTCAAAACAACCATTTCCCCACCTTCAGGGGTCGAATCCCTAAGTGATGGAATAGTTCCCAAGAATCTCTCAACCAACAAGAGAGAGTAAGAAGGTCAAACATAAACTCTTCTTTTAGACTTTTATTTTATTTTTGCTACCTTTATGAGGCTTAACTAAACACAAAAAACAACCCATCATGCCTATTAACTCAAAAATTACATCATCAAGTCTTTATAATATCAAAAGTACATCATAAAACCAAAATATGGCAAAATTGAAGTGAAAATGATAGCTACAGGTATAAGCGTAGCGCATTCAGCTATAAACGTAGCGCCACCTTGCAGACAAATTTTAGAGCCTTTATGGAAGTCTAAGTTGAAACATAAGAGAACGGTCAACTAGCCTTTTCTGTCTAGTTTCTAGATCAACTTGATTTTTGGATATGGACCATGGGAAGGCCTTCAAAAATCAATTCTCTCGATGTGACTCTATAAGCACAGCGCCTACTCCAGAACAGTGGCAGAAAGTAACTTTTTCACCCTTCTTTTTACTTTTTCTCGTCACCAATTTGATGACCTGCTTCAAAAAGTGGATATTTGAGATCCTTAGGGAGAAATATATCTAGGGATATAAAGTTTTTGGCTTTTGGAGCTCTGAGATGAAAGCGCAGCGCCAAGGCGCTATGCTTATAGCTTTTCCCGTGTTTTTAAAATAGTCAAAAATCACCAAATTTTTGAAAATGACAAAATTTTCTCTAGATCTCCTCAAAATTGTTGAGTGAGGGTATAATAGGATATGTTATGCCATGAGGGATGCCTCAACAAGTAAATCAAGATTCTCCTTGTCCTTTTGACCAATTAGGTTTTCCTTGAGTTTTCTCTTCAAATGCTTGATTCTTACTTGAGATGCTTTGTTTCTTATATAGTAGTGCATAAGCATATGCCTCTACAATTTTTTGTTCCTGCTTGCCTTCTTGAGGAGCTTCTCTAGGTGTCCATTTACCTTATCAAGCCAATAAACCCTATCTTCATTGATTTTTATAGTGATTAGGTCATCTACCATAATTTGTTCTTTTGGTGGAGAAACCTCTCTTTGTAGCTCAAGGGCTCTTTTATATTCTCTATTTCTTGGTCTCCCTGATGTACTTTCCTTGAAGTAGTTGCTTGTTTGTCTTGAATCATTTGGTTCACATTTAGTTGCATATTCTCTTGTTGTAGGCATGCTATTAGAGCATTTGACTCTATCAATTTTTCTTCCAATCTCCTAATCTCAACCTCCTTATCCCTTATGATCTGATCTTCAACTCTACCCTCATATCCTTTCTCCATAGCTGACACATTTGTACCTGGATGAGAGGACTCCTCATGTTGTGAGAAAACTGTATGTTTACCTGCTGTAGGCTTGGCCCTTTCAACATTCCCTTGAGAAAACAAAATCCTATCACCTCTGGAATATGTCCGAGACACTTATGCCCTATCTTTCCTCTTGGTTGTTCTACTTGAAGAAGAAACTTGTTTCTACACTAGTGAGCTTGAAGGTGTTGTTTCATCACTAGACCTAGTTGAATAAGAATGAGGAAAAGCTGAACTTGCAAAATGGCCCCAAGACAAATTTTCATGTGTTAATTGATGACAAACTAGCACTTTCACTAAGCCATGATCAAACAAACTAGTATAGTGATTCTCCCCTTTCTTTTGTACCTTTTCTTCCATTTTGACCAAAATTTTGTATAATTAATAGGACAAACTGATTTGTTGTACACCAGTGAAATGCATCATAAGTCTCATGTGATACTTATATATCCTTGAATACCTGCCTTCACATGTGAAATACTTCATGATAATTTTCATGAGAGGGGTGTACCTTTCCAACAAATTTCTGAATGGAAAAATATATGTTGGAGTTGCCTTCTATTGCGCCTTTACGTGCATCTCGTAGTTTTTAAGGTCAAGGTCTTCTCTTTTGAACCATATTTTTTTAGCTTCTGGAATCCCTGTAGCTGTGGAGATAAGTTTCCTTGAAGCATTGAAATGAAACCCTGCTATGGTCACTTTTTCCTTTTTCAGTTTGGTGGCAAAAGCACTAGTCAATTGGTCATGATACTTCAATTCTTCAACCCTCTGACAAAATGTAAGGTAGCCTACATCTTCAAATGATTTCCTAATGAAGGGATATGATAATACCTCATGGGTTGAGGTAGGTTCATGTCTGATGACATGTCCTCCTCTATGCTTCCTTTATTCTGAGATTTCAGACTCCATCTCAGCACTTAGCTCTTAGGATAACAACTAGGGTTTTGACTGTGGGAAAACAGGGGATTTTCAATAGCTGTGAGGGATTTTGGAGAAAATGAGGGGGATAGGGATATAAGAAAATTCCAAGGAAATTTGGGGTGATAGTGAGGGATTTTAGGAAGCTAGGTAAAGTTGAATTACAATATTTGGGTGAGTGGAAGGTTTCCAAACAAAGAAAACATAGTCATGTAGTTAAAAAGGGTGCAGTTTGTCTAGGGTTTTGGTAGAATTGATGAATTTTGGGAGTGGGTTTGATGGAGGATGTTTGGGAAGTTGGAAATAATACTGAGAGGGGGGGTGAATCAGTATTATCACAATAATAAAACTTTTTCATTTTCATAACCAGATTCATATATGCTACTTCCACAACTTCTTATGATTAAGTTAATTGATCTTCAATGAGTGCATTAGAACATTATCAACCATATTATCAGTTAACATAGAATAGATCATCACACATAAGGCACACACATGAACACCATGATATAAGGTGGAAACCCAATGCGGGAGAAAACCACCTGCTGCAAGTCATCTCAATCTTCTTCTTAATAAGAAAATCCTTTTTACAATATTTTGTACTGGTGCAGCCTTATACCAGTACGGGAGCTACAACCCCCTTTTCTCTTGTACTAGCCGATCCATTTACTAGTACGCAGGCTACTACCTGCCACAATGCTCCAAAGTTTTCCCTTTAGCTCTTGTACTAGCTTAGATACTAGTACGTAGGTGCTGACCTACAATCTTCTCGCCTCCAGGTACCACGTTTCATCAATTTTCATACTGGATACACTGAAGCACAACACATAATCTGAAAGGGCCACATTTCATCCAATTTCATACTGGACCCAATAACCACATTGAAGCTCAAAACACTTAGCAACATCAATACCCAATACTGAAAACCCTGAACACTGTCAACAAAAAGCAGTCACCGAAACATAGAGCAGAACCCTGAACTCTGCAACACTATTAAGACCAACTGTATCATCAAATTCAAGCATTAAAGTTCATACGCTACTTGGACAAACCAAACCCGCGTACATACACGCTTTTTCAAAAGTCAACCCGCGTACAGATCTATAAATATTCAATCATGACTTTGTCGCAATTTCAAACCCAGTTCAGATCATTACATGCGTTAGTATATGGATCTAGAATAAACATAATCAATCATATAGAGATAGTTCATTTCAAACCATTTGATCCCGATCTATCCTTAGATCTTGTTCTCCATCAACTTGTGAGTTCCCTCCTTAGCTTAGATCAAGCAACCCATAACCTGCATACTGGATCTCATCCTTCATCAGATATTCAAGACTTTCTCCATACATTTTCCTA